>JABASP010000008.1:0-151946 GCA_019776565.1 Sminthurinus signatus | reverse complement strand
TAGTATTTTTGGAGTTTTGTTAAAATATCTGATGCAACAATAGCCTTTCTGGTTTTGCCTCCGGTCTGCGCGCGTAGCGTAGCCCACTTGTGTATTATGCATCATAAATGATACCTGTAGATTGTAGTAGATTGTACATTTACTTTTTCTAAAGGTTATGGCATATGGAGTATGGAGCATTGAGCATGTATTGGTTATGTATTAGTTGATGAAGCATTCAAAATTCAACCGCTGGCTTTTTAACTACCACAGTTGTTTCTTTGCGGCTCCCCACGGATACTTTGAGATACTTTGAACTGGAATCTGGAATACTATTGTGGATACAATGTTACCGCTCATGTGGGAAATTGTAGAACAAGCCGCTTACTCGGTATTTATGTATGTATAGGTATGTATATATGGTGCACGCACACATTTTTATATTACCATTGTTGTGAATTCTAAATTGTTCAAAATGTAGAAGAACCAACCTTTCTGTACAGTGTAGAAAAAAATTGTAAAAATTTTGCTTCAGCTCTCTTCTTCTATGTGATGGGAGAAAAAAAAAGATATGAGGGTGCTCCATTTTTTGACAAAGAGCTTCTTTATTCTTTATTTTAACATAATATGAGCCGTGAGCATATGGGCTGCGAATATTATTATTATTTCTATATTATTATTGTTAAATGAAGAAAGGTCGGCATGTCATACATCATAAGAGTTCCTCAAGCTTTGAGTGTGTGCATTGTGCATCTGTAAGGTACAGATACAAATATTAAAATGGGAAACCTCTGACGGCGGTTACTATCAGTATTTTATGATTCTATTTTTTGTGCGACTGGTCATTGTAAAATTTATATGGATTATTTTCTGTGGTAGTTCTCTCAAGTCTCTCAAAGTAAAACTACCTACTAAATTTTCTAGATATGGCTGTCTATTGTCTATCCATCTTTGCCAACGGTTCTAGGTTTTGGGAATTGTCGACCGCAACGTGATTACAGGAGCGATATTTTACATGGGCGATTACGTGAGTATTTTTTAGCTGTCCATCCAGTCAGTCAGTTTTAATGATCTCATGCTAATATCTTTAGAAATGACGATGAGAAACAGAAATTTTTGTAAAAAGTGCTGTAGACATTTTGAGTGCTGACCTAGTACAGGAATCTCTCACGAGCTTCTGATCATCTGTTTCGTATTTTGTAATTACACAAACAAGATACTCTTTTACTGTAATTATAATTTTGTTCGTTGGTACAGCTAAGTATAGAATTTTATGAATATGTGCATATATTTTGATGCATCGGAGTAAACAAAGTTTCAGATTCAACACGGAACCAAAGTTCACAAAGAAGCCAAGTTTGTTTAATTAATTATATTGTTGCACTCTGCACAAGGCGATACTCTGTGATTAAAAGTGCATACAAAGTTTGTACAATGTATACTTTATAGAAAACTCTGGAGTAGTAGAAGAAGGTGATTATGACGGTTTCCTTTCCCCCAGAAAATATTACGACTGTATTTTATAAATTGAAGGGAAAATCTTTACCTTTTCAAGTTGCATGCGTGATGTTTACTCTTGTGTTGATTTTATTATTCATGTCTTTCTCTCTCGCTCTCTTTCTTGTCATGATGGTTAGTGGCAAATGATACACAAAACAGGACAGAAGAGTAGAAAGTAAAAGTAAAAGATGGAGAAATTGAGAAATGAGGAGAGGGAGAGAAAAGGAGAGCGAATACTTTGTAGATGAAAATTCACCACTTCTTTGCTGTTACTATTGCACATCTTCTATAGGTTGAACAAGTTGTAGATTGTATAGATGCACAATTCTTGGCATTGTACCAGTACAAGCTTGCACTGTGTACTGTGTATCGTGTGCAGCATAAAATATAAAGAATAAAGAAATACACAAGGCAAGCCAAACCAAACCAAGCTTCGTGACGTTGGATATCCTCAGCGTATCTGTTCCTCTTTCACATTACACCATCCCGCGACTCGAGACTGGCAGACTTGAGACTGAAACATCTTTAATTAGTCAACGACTCATTAAAAGTGATGGGGGAAGAAGCCTTGAGAGTTTTCATCTCGTTCCGCACACACACATACTCTCATTCCAGGTTCTACAGTCTAGATATGTTGTACAGTGTGCAGTGTGCTCAGGACTCAAGCACGCATATGTACATACACATTTATTATAGACACAGTTCCGTCTCCTCTATAAAACCTACGGCCTTGATGATGAAGAGAGCATTCTTTTTCGTGCTCTTTATGAGGATGAGGAGACGGGAAATGGATGGATGAAACGTCGTCATCTTCCTACCTAAACTCACGTATACTTTCTAGAGTATGTAGAATGTAGAAAATGAAGAGACATACATGTAACATGTATCTTTGCCTGCTTTGGCAGTGCTTGTCATTTCACTGTGTTTTCTCCATAGGAGGAGATGCAATGCAATCCCATGTAATGTAGATAATGTAATGTGCAAGGCAAATAATCCTTACCGCTGTGTAACCTCTCACGCACAGAGTGCCAGTAAAAAGTAATAATATTGTTCCTCTGCATTTTCGGTACACTACATCACTATGTGTACACTGCACTGTACATTGTACTCTGTAAACTGCCTAGTGTACACTGCCAAGTGCAACTATGTACATTTTGAGGGGGGAATAAACGAAAATTTATTTGTTGCTGGCAAGATTCTCTATTCTCTCTACTTTCTATACATGTACAATGTATAGTCTCATTTCATGTCATCTCATTCCCTGTGTAATCTCAAGTTTTCTAGTTCTAGTTTTCAAGTCCCAAAGGTGAGTAGTGAGTAGTGAGTAATCTCTCTGAACTGGGTTGCATACTGGATTGGATTGGATTGGACTGGAATGGATTCAAGTTGAGCTAGAGTTCTCTCTCCTTTGGAATGCAATGCTTGTTACTTGTTATGATTTGAAGGTTGATGCTCATTCAGTTTATTTAGTGATTTTCGTTTTAATTGGAGAATAACACAATCTTTGTTAGTTATATATTATTATACTTTTTTAAAAGAACCAGACCAGATTTGAATTATTCTGTAAGGACAGTGTGCACTAGCTATAAAAGTTGTAACTTTTTGCTTGCTTTAGTTTGAATTAGTACAAAGAGCAAGGGAATATTATTATTATTTTGCATGGAGTACGAGGGAATGTGAAATACTTTGGTTGTTCCTCGTTGGTGTAATTAAAGAGAAAGTGGAGAGGAAGTGGTGAATGGTAATAATGGGGAAAACCCAAGCTCAAAACTCAAAAGATTGAAGAAAATGATGATGATGATGATGAGTGAAAGAAGAAGAAAAAGTCATTCAAGATTTTTAGGATGAAAAACAGCGTCAGAAAAGTGTATGTTAACTTGCATTCAGGTTTATAGTGAATCTTCAAATTAGACAATGTATTCTTGCTCGTTGTTCGGGTATTTTCGTATGTTTTGAAGATAGGAGGAAAATAGAGGAGAGTGAGATTCCGATTTCTTAACTTTCTAATTACCTTTTCTCCCTTCGTACACATTGCACATTGGGCGTAGATGAGAAAATATGACATTTGAAAATAATTTAATTTTTTACGACAATTTCCCATATTCTTCCTTTCCTCGCTCTTGATCACGATAGCGTTGGCCACCTTCCACTTTCCATCTTCTCGAATCTTCCTCCGCTTTGACCTTTCCCTTGTCTTACTAATTTCCTACTAAATATTAATAAAGTAGATAAACTTTAAATCTAGTTTGGCCGGGTGGATTCTGAATGTTCAACAAATACATTAGATATCAGAAATTAGAGTCGAGAAACTTTGAGCACTTTTAATATTTTCCAAAATGTGAACTCCTTCGCCATTCGCCATTTGCATGTTTTCATGTCAACAGAAAGAGAGAGAGTGTAAATTACAAAGGCAATATGCTTCCATTTTTTATTCCATTCATCTTTTATCTTTGGGTTTTGTTTGTATCAAAAGAGGAGTCTGAAATTATACAGAAGGGATAGTTATAATTATATCTGTATACCTGACTTTTTTATTCCATTATTTTTCCATCTTATTCAGCCTTTTATTATTATTATTATTATTACTCATTCTCTTCATTCTTCACTTTTTACTATTCTAAAATGCCTCAACAAGGAAATGCGTATAGCATGCAATACGCAACGTCTTTTTTGTTCGAAAAAAGCTTTTACAAGCATAAAAATAGGAAATAGCAAATAGTTGGCTGTTGGCTGCGTCTAATGCACATGCAGCAGAATAGTGAAAAATGAAAAATAAAGCTATATTTTTTCCTCCTAAATTTATTGTTCATGTAAACACATGAAATATTTTGGGTTCATGTCGTACATATGAAAAATAATAACTACAATTATTACTCGTGTTCACTAAATGTTGAAGCAAAGTGATGGAAGAATAGGGATGTATTTCATATTTCATGTTGAAGAAAGGAAGATATAGAAGGAATCATTGTCCCCATTAAAATGACATGACAGGCTGACGCTTCCTTCTCTCTTCCTTTTTCGTTTTTGTTCCTCCGGATTACATGTTTTTGTTAAGAAATTCTTTGCAGATTTAGATTTTCTGGAAAATCATGTAATTGCACCAAATCCTCGCTGTTCATTTTCAATTTTAAAGTAATAGATGAATATTTTTGCGGTGGAGCTGAAGGAAAAAATTATCATTTTTGACTACCGTTGAAGAATTTCACGAATTCACGAGTTTACGAGTTTATAAAATTCTTGACTCAAAATTCAAAACTCAAATGCACGAATTAGCGATTAGTCAACATCGTAGTTCTGGCCAACGCTAACGGTTCTTGACATTCATTCATTTTGAGTTTCAAATTTCAAGTCAAGATCAGTCACAGGTAATTAGATGTCATTTTGAAAACATTTTGTGCACAAGACGCTTATTTCCATTCACTCTTCACTGTTCACTGTTCACGCATAAGATCGTCAACGCGATTTATTTCCTAATTCTTGACCTACCGTGAATGAGACAAAATTTAAAGTATTTGGTATTAGGTGTTAGTAAAACACATTTTCAGAGTGTTGGCTCATTTCATCCCCATCAGTCATTGTTCCTTGTTCAAGGCTTCAAGGCAGATGACCGGACCGTTCATTCTTCATTCTTCATCCTTCATCTGCTTTACTCTTCTTCTTCTTATTTGCTGTTTTTTTTTGAACAAGCCCATCCAAAACGGGAAATGGTTTTAGTTGGTTTTTGTTAATTTTTAATTTTCCTTCCTTGTGCCAGTGTGGAATTGAGTATAGAACAAAACAAAAGTTGACAAATGACATGAAAATTTTGCATGTCATTCTCTTTCTACGAGTTGTACGATTGTACGAGTAATTTTCATTAGAACCATAAACCATAATCACTGTATAAATAAAAGTATAGAGATGGAGTATGGAAAATACGTGGTCGAGACAATTTGACTTTGCGCTCTGTCATTGTTGTTGTCATCCTGAGTCTGAGTCTAATTCTGATTCTTACATACATTCACATTTCACATTCCCGTTGTTCTCGCCTACAATCACTGTGCTGTGTGTGTTGCAGCTCGTCGTAAAAAACACAACGGAATAGAATGACATAATAGCTCACACAAACCAAGTTCTGTAGTCTAAACTCCACATCTCCACATGTACAGATACAATGCATACATCGTTTAGTAAAACAGTTGAACAAAGGAGGAAGAAGAGATGTTGCCTTTTGATAAAATGAACGATAATTTCCCCCGGATGTGACTGATACTGATAGGGAAAGCAAGCAAACTGATAGCAAACCAAACCGAGGCACAGTAACACAGCGCAAAGTAAATGGATGATCATCATCCGTCCTTTGAAGATAAAATAACGTTAACGTTATGAATTCCTTCACTCTTTTATCTTGTTCCTCCTCCTCGTTTCTCTTACATGTATTTGTCCTCCCATCAAATCTGGTGTCGGGACATTGACGACAAAATCAATACTTGGTTCTTGCTTTAAAAAAACTGAGTAGAGGAAGATGGAAACACTTTCTATAGTTTTTTTTACACACATGCACCTAAACCCTAAACCTAAAAGTTTCCGATTCGGATTCGGATTCCGATTTTCTATATGGTTATGGATGATGTTGATGGCAATGCCAGGGATTTTTTACAGTTTCAAGCCAATTTGATGGATAGATCTGCTGACTGTACGATGTGTATTATCTATGTATTATGTACTATGTACGTGGTACATGTAGTATAAAATAAAGTATGCTTCTGTCTGTCTTCAGTCCTCAAGTCGGAGAGGTCTGGAGAGTTGAGTCGAAGAACCATTCAATTTCAGTCTTTATGTATTGAACATTGAACCATTATTGTGCTGGTTCCGGGTTGTGTCTGTGAAAAAGTATTTGATAGAGATGAGAAATGGCATACTACTCGGATATTCGGATATAGTAATAACAATAAAGAAAATACGGACGGACCAGAATGAAACTGTACACAGAGTACGACTGGGAAAATAGAAATAGAACTTGTATAAGAAAAATGGTTCAAAAACAGATGGATCCAAAATATCAAACTTATGCGGAAGTTTACGTCTCTTCATGTATTTATTCACCTCTGTTTCTATGACATACTCTTCTAATCGACTCCTTACCCATTCGTTTTCGTATTTCTTAACTACAAAGACTATGCTTATTTACAAACACTTCTTTTACGCTGGTAGTTGAATATTGAATATTGAAAGTGGCAAGAGGAGAAGGGGGATTTTTTTGTTTTTTGGCTACAACTTTATTTGAATTTTTAGTTTAGAGGAAATGCAAAAGTGGAAAAAGAGAAAGACGTTCAAATAAAAAAGAATTCTTTTTTTCTTGCGTATTGTTATTGTCATTTTGATTTTGTGCTCCCTTTTTCTTCATTTTGCATTATGTACCTTTTCAGTCTTCCGTCTTTCTATACAATCAGTAGACTTTTTCTTCTTTGTTTTTCTTGTTGTCAGCATAATATTCAAAATAACCGAGAAAAAGTTGTTTCCTCCACGTTAAAAAAAACAAAGCTCATGAATAGTCATATTACGTATTATAAAGACGTTTTTGTTTTCAGTTTTGAGGTAAAAGTTTATATAAAATACGACCCACATTGAAATTTGTTTTCTAAAAATAGTTATTCTTGCGGGATGAAAAGAATAATAAAATATATAAAATGGCTATTCATATCTAATGGAAATGAGTGCAATGGTTGCAACTTGTTTTGAAAACAAGTTGCATAATACATAATACATAACATGAATGATGCACTTGACTTTGATGCAACTACACAAGATGCACACAAAGACTTGCATTTTTACATAAAATTCATATACGGAAACAATAATAATAATGGTAATAAAAATGATAATAACTTTGACTCGTTTCTTAGTTTCATTTTTCATTCCAATGCATTAAATTCTTGTGAGGGTATTATACACATTATATGAGTATAATATACATGATACATGGTTACAATTTTCTTCTAATATGTATGTATGTTTGTAGGAGAGTGAAGTGGAGTCTCGTGTAATGTATAATATTATGTTCATGTTTATGGACGTATCTTCATCTTCAACTGATTTTTCCATATCTCTTTCTCATAGTTCCTCTTCTTTTCTTTTTTTATCATCCATTGAGTTTGGAGCTTGGAGTTTGCCTCAGTTTGGAAGCTTAGAGAAAACTTGGAACTGGAAGATCAGGATCCTCTCGGAAATCACCAAGTCTCAAGTCTCAATCTTCTAGTATCTAGTCTCAAGTCAAGTATCAAAAAAGCCCTATTCCTTTTGTCTTCTATATGTTTTGATGTAGATGCATACCTGGCGCACATATATATAGATGTGGATGTATCTTTTATAAATGTATAAAGAAAGATGGAAAATATGGGTAATAGTCTAATAGTAAATGGTAAATGGTAAATCGGTAGTTTCGTCTTCTGTTGCTTGGAAAGCTGGAAGACTGGAAGACAGTCATGCATCATCGGGAAAAGCCATTTTCCATTGTTCTCCTCCTCCTCCAACATCATATTGTACTGAACATTAGACGACTCAAGGGTTTCACTCAGTCATTCTCCGTCTCTGTCTCTGTTCCTCTCTTCGTTTGTGTATGTACACACCGTGCACAGAGATACAGATACAGATACAGCCACAGATAGTCAGAGTAGAGGACGGAAAGAAGAGCGAGAGATGTTCAAGATACAACTGAATCCAAAAAAGTAACTTATTACTCGCCTTCTTACTCTTCTTCTTTTCTTTTTTCTCTCCTCTCCATTTTTCTCCATTCCCTTTTGTTTTCCTCCACTTATTCTTCCTTTTCCTCGTCTGAATACTTCTTTACTCGATCCTCAATGCTCAATACTCAAGTCTCAAGATTCAAGATTCAAGGCTGTGGTAGGAGTGCAATAGGAAAATTCTTGAGGAAATCCAAAAAACCTATTTGAGGAAATATGAGCAAGGGAAAAGGGATGAGTGTCCTATAAAACCGAACAAGTATGTTTTGTATTTTGTTTTCAATGTTGAATGTGCTTATTCACTAGACACTAGACTCTAGACACTTCTCGCCGAGCATCATGTCATGAGTGCCGCTGTACGCTGTACAACTGCCGTTCCATACGGAAAAAGGAAAATGGAATTTGAAAATATATACATCATCACACAACAGAGTAAATTTTAAACAAGAAAAATATTTTATTTTCAAGAGGAGCAACAATTAAAGTAGGGAAGAAAGATAAAAAATATTTTTAAAAAATGCGGTGCATCACTTTCAAAATGTTCTATACACAATCATACACAATGTCTTGAATTCAGAACTCAGAGTAATCCTTATTCTTAAAACTTGATGAAATGGACAATACCCTTCTGTAAAACTTAATTCTACTTCTCAATTTTTCAATGAGTAGGATGTAAACAAATACACAGTCAAAAAAGTAAAAAAAAAATTTTTCTTTGGCTTGAAAATAAAATCAGGGTAAATGAATGCAGACTACGGAGAAAAGAGATGCTTCTCTAAATGTTATCATTGGAATTTTAATATGAATCCATCTCAAAGGATAAAAAGGTGCAACGGGTTTAAATTTGAACTAGATATTTTACAAATCGGCAAGGCATAAGTTATGGATCAATAAGTAATTATTACACCAAACTGTCTGTATTCTGTTAAAGGATATTCATCCTATTTTAGAGACCAGTAGACTTTTTTGTCTTTGTCTTTGTTTTTATTTCATTCATTGTTCAAACTTCAAACTTAACGTTAATTTAATCTTCGTTTTTGATGTCACATAAAAATTTCAAAGCCCACCAGGAGGGGAAAAAATTGAGGAAAGAAAAAGAAAAAAAGTAAAAGTTTTACTTTGAGAAAGAAAAAGGATTTCAGGACAGTCCACAGATAAGATTTTAATTCAAATTACGAGTCAAAAGAGTCCAATAGGAAAAGTGATTTGGCCAAATCCCAAAGATTGCAACAATACATGAGGAATCTAAAACTTTGCTACTTGAGCATAATGTACAATGTACATAATGGATAATACAGTGCACACTACACACCCACAAAGTCCACAGTTCACATTATCCAAAGAAAAAAGGAAGGAAATTTGCCTATTTTTCCATAAGCACCGACCATATCCAATATCCAACCTACACAAACACAAATGACTGAGGGATGGATTGAGATGGGATGGGAGTTGGAGTTGAGAAATCAACTGAAATGGAATGGAGAATGGAGTTAGTTTTGTGGGTTTGCAAATAATTGAACATTTTGGATTTTTTGACATTTTGGTGGTGTGTTCACAATGTGGAAAATGACCTCTTTTTCTATACACTTTTTTGGCGAATAGCAAATACGATTTGGCTCAGAATGAATGAATGAATGGATCAAGATGTTCCAGCCCAAACAGCTCAACTACTTTTATGTATAGATGCACATGGAGGCTTTTTTCCTTTTATTTTCCCCTACATTATGCAATTACCATTACCATTGATATGAACATTTAAATTCAAATTTGAATTCAAACTCAAAGTTCTTTTACGTCCCTCTTGAATCTTGAATATATAGAGCGTAAATACCTAAATTTCAAATTCAAATTGAATTTTTCCGATACGAAACGATACCTACGACTTTTTATCGTCTCCGTGTGTATTAGTGTTTTTTTTTGTCTCGGGGGTTGTCCGATTTGGGTAAAAAAGTAATAATAATCATTTAAATCGATTGAACGCACCTCCACGTCTAAAGTCTAAATACCATGAATAGAAAAGAAGAAAAAGTGCATGCACTAATGAAGTTGTCTTAGACAGTACAAAAACTTTAGTTGTAGTGTTAAGGAAAAATTTGTGTGTGGGACAAAAACCAAACCCCAAACCCAAAAGGTTTTCATAATGCACTTTCACAGTACAGTTCAAGTTAAATATCCTCTTCAGATTACTTGTTGGAAATTATTGACTTTCCGAATTGTCATTTAATTGTTGATAGTTGATAGTGATATCTATGCTCTATACTCTATATGCTCCATATCCAATACCCAGTCTCCAGTCTGATTTATTGCAACTCCCAATATCTATTTTTCCTCTTCAATTTATTGTTCAATGTCAACTTGAAGGCGTTGAATGGAAGTAAAATGAACCACTCAATCAATTTGATTCGGCTAATCAATTATTATATCCATATTAATTACGTATAAACTCAAGTATAAAGTATAAATGAAGAGTTCAGAGTTTAGACTCACGAGATAAGCATCAAATGTAAATATGATAAATTCAACTTGAATTGTCAATAGACAATTGTTTTGCAAATAGTAAATCATGATCATTGTAATGATAAGGACCAAAAATCCGATACTACTTTGATGTTAATTTATCAAAAACTGTTAATCAAAGAGCAAGAGCGAGAAGCCATTAAGCCAAATTTGGAGTGTTGTTTATAATTTATTTTATTTTATTATGTAAGTGTGAATTTTTGAGGCATGTTATTGTGTGAAAATTGAGCATATTAAAGTAAGTATAGATAGACACATAAAGAGTGTGGTGTGTATAATTTATGTAGATCTGTTTATGAATTCCAATTTTGTCTTTGTACTGGAATAAAAAAAACTCAAATATTTTATAGAATCAGAGTCCTCCCACATACTGTACACTGTATCCACAAAAGTGATAATAAAAGAAAATATGACAAAAAAAGAGAGCCGGAGCGGACTAACTAAAGTAACTTGACAACTTGTTCTTGTCCTGAGTTGACTTGATTTTTCTAGCCAAAAGATTGTACTAGAAGAACAACAAGAACCAAAAGAAAACCAAACTGAAATCCACTAATGTGATGAAATAAGGCAATGACAACAACAACAATGACAAGCGCAACTTGAACAAAAGTCCAAGTCTCAAGATTTTTGTCGTGAGCGGAGATTTTGGTTTTTTTGGAATGACGAATTCCTCGTCACATGTCACTGCACTACTCGCTCCTCATCACCCAATAAAAAAATAAAGTCTTCTCTCTCTTGATTCTAGACTCCAAAATCCAAACCCAAACCCAAAAACTGTCATCCCTGTCTTGAATATTTTGTGGAGTCATTGTCATAGTTATGTATTTTGATTAGAATTCACAACAAAAGAAAATTCAAGGTCATCTTTTTTCTTATACATGTACGATATCATTCTGTAAATGTACTGTGTATAAAAACATTCTCAATCAAATGTCACTCTTGTGATTACATATATGAGATTGTGGGGCGGTTGAGATTGCTTCTCAGTTCTCAATACTCAATCGTCAACTTTTAGATTAAAAAGCGCATTGCACCCAAGCACAAATATTATGAATCTAAAATCTAAAGTAAAATGGTAAAAACTGTGATTGAACAGTAGACATTGGACATGTACTCACAACTCACAACTCAGAATCAGAGGTATTCCGAATATTTTAATGATATCACTCCTTTGCCGCTCTTTCATAAAATAAATAAAACTGATGGTATACGTGATACGTCTCTTCTCATAAAAGTATGTGTCTATATTGTACATTGCACATTGTCGATCTGTCCACATCTCATCAATTTCTTTTTATTCTCAACTCTGGACAAAAGCTGCTGCTGTTTGAGGCTTTTGGCTTCTGGTTTTCACTTTTTTGTCCAAGAGTTATTATTATTATTATCATTATACTGAGAGTATACGTTCATAGAAATGAAAATGAATGCAGGATTGCTGTGTATTCTCAAGTATTTATGGGTCCACAAAAAAAAGTATCAAGATATACAATGTACAATGTACAGACGGACGGCACGTAAAAACGAAATGAAGGAAAGAAATGTAAAGTATTCCGGTTGTTGTGGCCTTTTCTTGTACATTGTACATTGTGCCGGATTCTCCCCTTCTTTCTCATAACACTTTTATTTGTATCTGTATCTGTCTCGGATTGTATATTGTATGTTGTATACACTATCCACTTGTAGTTGTAGTTGTAATTTTTCTGTGGTTTTTTCAAGGAATGAGAGAAGAAATGAATAAGACGGGAGAAAAATCTTTCAAAAATCTGTGTGTGTGTGTGTGTGTCTGTCTGTCTGTTTGTATCTTTCTACTATCTAGTGTCTTTTCATTCACTTGAAAGTATAGTATATATTTTTATTCCAAGAGGAAGAAGGAATGAAAGGAAGAAATGAGAGAAAAGAGACAGACTCACACAAATATATGTAAGTGCATATTGCATATACACAATACACACAGTACAGACACCAAAGACAGACACAGAAATGAAAATGAACATGACGAAGTGCAATATATAATGTAATACAGTGTGTAGGAGAAGATTTTTATTACCTGCTTCTATCTTTTACTCTATTGTCGACTCGACTTTTATTTCACTTGTGCTCATTTCTTCAGTCATTTCCAACTCTTTTCTTGATTCTTTCTCCATCTCTCTCTTTCTTTCTCTGACTCTGTGTCTGTCTCTTTGTTTTCCATATTATACATGTGTTCTCTCTCCTCATGTCTCCCAGCCTCGAGCCTTCTTCTGTACTTTTGCTTCTTTACTTTATTTTTACTACTGCTTCTATGTACAGCGTACAATGTACAATGTACAATCTACCACCGCCACCATTTTCAACAACTATATTCAGTATTTTACATACATGTATAAGCTAACAATTTAGCCCTTGAACGTGAAGGCGAAGGAAAAATTTCCTCTTTTTTTCTATAGAGAAAATGGAATGACTCCAAAAGAGAATCAAGTAGTCAAGTCTAGAGTCTAGAGCTTGAGCTTGAGCTGGAACTGGAGTCTGTACATTGTACTCTGTACATTAACCGTACAATCCACGTACAAAACTCATCTTCAGAAGCACCAACTCATTCTCTCTGTTACAGTGTACACTGTATGCAACAACCTCAAGCCAAACTAAACTAAAGACAAGAACGAAGAAGCCACTGAAGACTCAAGACTGAGCACTGGCACTCAATGAAATATAAAGTACATAAAGTTCTACTTTATTCTTTATGGTAGTCATCCTTCTGTTTAATAATGTGTGGTTATGTGATGCACAAGTATATGTGTTATGTGTATATTAGATATACTCTACATTCTACATATCTAAAGCAGACCATTAATAATGAAATCTTCGTCATAGACTCAAAAGACTCGTCTTCTCTTTTTTTTTATTCTCTATAATTTTTGAGACCAAATACAGACTTTAATGCAACCAACTACTACTTTTACAGAGGTATACAATATACAATATACATAGTACTTACTACCAACTACCTACTGCTCTTGCACTTTTTTCTTTTTTATACAACCGGCATTTATTACATAATGGGTGTAATATAAAATTCTGTATTCTATTATAAACATGTCTACTTCCATATACTCACAAAACACAATACACCATACACAATACGTTTGATTATCCTAGTCCATGTTAAATTTGAATATTATCATTTACACACTCATACAGATATAACATGAATCCAGGTATGTATCTTTCGACATTCTACATGTAAGGAAATAGGGGTAACAATCAGGGTTTAACGTTATATACAGGAGACTTTTAAACTGGAAAATAAAAAATGTATGCATAAAATTGGAAGATGGAGGAGCGAGACAAAAAAAGAGTAAGTTTACCTGAACAAGTGAACAAGAACCAGCATCCAGCATCTTTCACTATCTCTGTCTCATTCTATCTTTTCCACATATTTTTATGTACATTGTACACTGTACACTATACATGCGGAGAGATTACGATTACTGAACGGAGACGGTCTCATAGTCACTCATAGTCAGATTGAGATTGAGACGGAGGAGACTCAAATTCAGATTCAGACTCAGACTAGAGATATTGAAGCTGTAAAAAAAGCTTCAAGTATATACTCAAAGGAGAAGAGGAAGAGCAGTCAAAGTTTGTTGTGGACTAATCGTGCGATAAAAATTATATACAATACACAGTATACAGGGATGTAAATATAAATACGCATACAAAAATAAGGATATGCAAATATGCAGGTACTTACTTATATTTACATGTGAGATAGATGTAGATTGTATTTGTCACGCTTTTGGCCTCCTTCATGGAAAAGGAATTTGGAATTTCATACTCAGGAGCTGAAGCTGAGTCAAGGATTTAAAATTTACAGTGTGTGTTTTTCTCTGCTACTTGGATTGAACACTGAGTTGTCTTCTACTCTTCTACCTACTCTTAAAAAAATAATGGAGACTGTATATTTTGTATATATATCTTCAATGTTCAACGTCAATATGCAGACTGTAGACTGTAGAATGTAGACAGTCTACGTCTAATGTCTATCTATAGATGAAAAAAAATATCATAAAGTCACTTTAAGTGTTGCCTATTTAATCGAGATAATTTACATTTTTGAAATTTCTTTCCATCTTTCTATTCTAGAAAAAAAAGGAAAGACAAGCCAAGGGAAGCAGAACGAGGAAACATTGGAGTGGACTGGATTATCTTAAAGATGTACACTGCACAACACAATGCAAGAACCAAGAACTCAGAGTCTCAACATTAAAGTCAACGTGGAACCATCCAAACCAACGACCAAAGCGGACTCAAATTAAATAGGTAAATAAAAAAATTAAAAAAAGTCCATGGCTAAATAATGTATGCATATTCTCTCGATTCTTCGATTCCTCGATTCTCATCTTCATGCATCATTTTTCCAGTAGACAAAAAAATCATCATGTGAATTTTGTGCATGTTAAAAGTATTTTAGGAAATACTTGTATACACTGTACACACTAGATTAGATTGATATTTGATATTTAAGGGTACAGTGCAATTTGATGTGGTAGTTTCCATACATTTTTGTATTATGTACACTTTGCGTTAGTAATGGTAGTGATACAGAGGTATTTTAATATTGGTGTGTAATTTTTATTTTTTATACACTTTAGTGTTTCATAACACGTATGCTCAATTCTCAATTCTTAATGCTCACCACTCACCAGTTGCATCAGGTTTCTTTCTTTTATAGTTCAATTTAATGCAATGATGGTGCATCAAGATATCGAGGTATGTAGAATGTAGAGATGGAAAAAGACACCAGGAAAAAATGGTTGAACACACACGTTACTATAATAGTCTCTTACCCTTTCCTTCCTTTCACAAGACGGGAGAAAAAATTCATGTAAATTTCCAAATGTATTTGGATTTGGATTAAAGATTCAGGTCTACATATATCTGCGTGATTGTCTATGGATTTGGGTAAAGGTATTACGTACTTTGTATGTTTTTATATTGTGTATCTTAGTCAATTAAGTTTTTGCCCTATGAGTGAGCGGATGATGGTAATTTATTTTAATATTTTTTTTTCTTGTAAAACCGACCATTCCTTGTTTTTTTAAAACTAAACTTGTACTCAAATTGTTCTACATCCACAATCTGTATTGTGTATTACGTATTCAGTATTTAGTTTCAACATTTACATGTACATTTTTCCTGCGTTAGCCTCGTTTAGACATTCGGTGGTCACTCTGTGATGTGTGTACCTTTTCATGCAGCGGCTGTATACCTAAGTATAAACTGTTCAATTTTGTCGATTTTGATGACTTGTAGTTGGATCCTAGAATCTAGAACAAAGTATAGAAAATATTTACATCAAGGTGGGAAAGTGCCGGCTACAGGGATGACATTACAAAGTTGTGAAATTCTGCAAAAGGAAGTACATGCAATGTTATGAATCGGCAGCTATGCTTTCTATATAAATGTACAATATACAATATACAATCAAAAATCAGTACAAAATCTGCAGCTCATCAAATTCCAAAGAAACAAAAGCGATAGCAGCTTCAACTTTGTTTGAACCTTAATGACTCAGGACTATTTCAGTTTGACATTATCATCATCGTCATAGAAATGTCAAATCCTGTCAATGTCACTGTGCAAAATAGTAGTAAAGCAAGCGGAGAAAAGCCGGCTTTCTGTATTGTATATTGTCTGTATTTTCGTCACTACACATTACACATATATTATATTTAGCTCTTAGGAATAGACAAAGCAATATAAGTATACAAGACAAAATACAATGATCATTGAAAAGGCTGAATGAGATTAAAACAATCAGATGATGAAAACCACACGCCCTCTCAACTTAGATGTTCCATCAATTTATAGTGCTTATAGAATAGCTTAAATATTCTTAGATTAAATATATCTTGGCAAAATTGTCTTTTCTTCCGGTAGTCAAATTTTAGGAGTGTCCATAAAGTCACTACATTAGGGAAATGGAATTAGTATGGAAAAAACAAAAAAAATACAGTACATGGAGATTTTGCGTCTTGAGTCTAGAGACTTGAGTTGAGGATTAATCGATGTAGAATGACATTTGCGGTCATTCATTGTCATTGTCATTGTCAGTTTCTTGTGTTGAAGGGTGGGTTCCTTACCTTTCTTTTCTTGTACAGACTTTTAAGAGAGTCATTTTGTCCTCTTATCCTTAATCCACCATGTACAGAAATTTAGCCGGTAAAACGGAGGGTAGGAAGTTGACATATTTAGCCATGTTAAAACTTTTACGACTTATGTAAATCCTAAATGGGAATCTGAAAATGCTCTGGTGCACAAGGCTTCTACACTCGTTTCCATTGTACATTATACATAATACAAAATGAATGGGCTTTAAGTGGTAAAAAAATAATATGTGCATGGTTTTTGACGTTCACAATTTTAGCAGGAACAATGCTTAAGCGGAACTGTTAAAAAGGTTATACAATAATTCAGCACTCATCCTGCACACTGCACACAAGTGTATATGTATATATCTTTTTTGGAGTTTATTTACCCATATACTTTGCACAATACACACTGCACATTGCACTGCTCTGTTAATGTGAAGGAACTGCAAGATAAAGAGTGAAAAAAAAGAACAAGTGAGGATTAAAAGTTAAAAGGTGAAGAAGGAAACTCCGCCCACGAGTCTGTATTAAGTTGTTAGTTTTTGTGTGCCATGTCATGTATTATGTATTGCGTTGATTGCAGATTTCCAGGAGGCAGAGAATCTCTCTGTTTCTCATATTCACTCTTATAGTGTCTATATTTTGAGTAGATTTGTCTTCATTTTGCAAGCAATCCTGACTAAAATTGAAGAAATGGTTCATTCCAAGTCTGAGGGCAACATCTAAAATCTACAAAATAATAATATAAAATGGATGTATCCCAATTTACAATTTACAAAATAAAGTCCCTCTGAATTAGAATTCTTTCATTACCTTTGCAATTACTTGGATGTTGTTGTGGCGGAGGGTGCTTTGTGTTTTGTGCTTTGTGTTCTTGCTGTCGGAATGTGTGTGTAAGGAAAAAAGAAATCATCAATTTTTTATTGGAAAATGATGTCACGTCTAACGATTTACGTAACAAACACAGCACACAGACTGGGAATGTGAATAAGCTGTGTAAACAAGTAAAAATTGAAGGTATGCATCCACACACAGCTCACAGCTCAGCATGCGCTTAGACACAGACCAAGCCATTTGGTAGATGGATTTGCATGGGTAATGAGACCGTGTACAGAGTGCATAGATAGATATACTAGTAATGATATTCTATATAGATACGAGATGATTTCATAACATCAAAGGTAACTAAACTTTTGGATTTTTGGATACACATAACATGTACACTGTGTACAATGTACAGGCGTCTCAAATAGCCAAAATTTAAAGCATAAACAAATACCGAGGAGAATTGCAGAATTTTAAACCTTTGGCAAAAGCCAAAAGGTGGTTGTACTGTTCTGTACTGTACAGTACTGACTGGATTGTAATGCATGGTATTGTATTGTATTGTATGATTTTCAACTTTATCTTCATCTTTTTGACTATTTGCCCTCTCGACAAAAGTTAGGAGTTGGGAGTTGGAGTCAGCTAATATATTTACCATTGGTTTTGTTCACATTCACATTGGACAACTCCCTGTGCTCTTTAAACTGTAAAGAATAGTTTTCTGTTCTCTGTTTGTATATTGTATATTGTAATTTCTGTATTGTGAATTGGGGAGATGAGCAGACTGTTTGGAGCTTGCTTACTTGCTAGCTCGAGGCCAAGAGTAGAGTCAGAATAAAATAATGACATCAGGAACGGTCTGCCATCCTATCCCATACCATTGGAGAGCACACCGTGCAAAATTTAATGCCCAACACAACAACAAGTGGATGAAGAAGAAAAGCAAAACCAAGAGAAAAAGCAAAAGAAAAGGAAGAAGAAGAGCAAGAGCAAGAGACATGAGAAATACAAAGAAGAAGAAGAAGAAGACATTCTCTTGAATTTTTTATGCTCCTTCTCAAATTCATGAAATCACGATACAGGCAAAAGTTTGGTTGGTTTGCTTCGGTTTGGTATGGTTTGGTTTGGTTTGGGAGTTAAAGTAAAGTCAAGAGGATGGTGAATTATGTCTGTTCGATTCACTTTTGAATTTTTGATGCCTATTTCGTTCAGGCGTGTACTATTTTATTTTCAAAATATTTGCTTTGCAGATATAATAATCGTTGTGATTTTCTCTAGTTACAGACTACAGACTACAGGCCGATGTTGTTTCTGTTTGCTTAGTCAAGGACTGGAGATGAGATTTCTTAACACAGTGTGTGTATAATATTGATTAGATTTCGGATGTGTGTATAATGTATCATGTATAGTAAATGGGAACCGTTTGGAAGAGTTTTCTTGATTCTTTTGGCATTTGGCAGTACGAGGTGATGCATAATATTGTACATAATATTGTTTGTATGTATTTAACGAAGGAATGGGCTGAGGAGCCCTACAGGGCTTAATTTATATAACTTTGGCGTTGACTTGCATTCAAATCGTAGAAGAGTGTAAAGTGAAATGAACGCATCCACTCGCTTATTATTCTCATCGCTCATCCTTATTCTTGGGTAGAATCCAAATCCAAATCCAAGTCCAACTCTAACCTGAAAATATTGTACAAATACAATACAATTACAAGTACATACAACATACAAGTAAAAGGGCACCACGACGATGAAATGACACGAGTTTTCTCTGTTTCTCTGTGAAAATGTATTGAAATACAGAAGATACTTGTATGTTGTATGAGAAATATAGGCATGTGTACATTGTGCATATGTCATTGTTTTAATAGGGAGGGATTCTGATGATTAAAACGATTATTACATGCAATCGAGGTAGTAAAAAGTAAAAAGACATTGGACATAGTTTCTGATTTGTCTAACTGTCCCGCCTTTAGTGTTCCTGGAAATTATTAAATGAAAAAGAATAAAAAAATCATGTATGCTGCTCATCTGTACAATGTATATTGTACAATTGTACATGTTTCATCTCTACAACCATAAAGTTGATGTGTTTTCTACTAACAAAATATGAAAGGAAGATGTAAAAAGTTTGCAAAGCAGTACATTTGATTTTTTATTTGTAAAAAGACTTTTACGAATATACATTTGAGTTTAGAGTTTATTATTTCATCCATTCATCAACAGAAAGAAGAACATCATCAGTATTCCATACCTTGTTCTTTTTCTCCTTCTTTTTATCCTGTCTGGTCAGTCTCCAAACTCCAAGCTCCAAGTCCAACATTCAACACCAACTCTGAAATGCAAACATGTTTCTAAAAGAACATGAACAACATTGTACATTCTACAAAATGCATACAAAATACATAATACATTATGCATACAGGGAATGACAGTTGTCCACGTTTTACCTGTCTACACGTTTATTTAAGAGTGTAATCCTGTATTATGCAGTTCATGTTCTCGTTGCAATTTTATTATCATCATACATTTACCTCGTAATAATTATTATTATTACTATTGTTATTAATATTATTGTTGTAGATGGATGGTAATATTAATCTTGTGCCTGGTGTCTTCATTCTGAATCATGATCATGTAAATTCCGAGTCATAAATAACACATTTATATTTTATTTCTTTTCTTGTGTTGAGTTGAGTTTGTAACTTATAACACGATCCTCATACATACACACAAATTTACATGCACTTTGTACTTTGGTACTTTAAGACTCAAGACATGATCTTTTTCTTAAACAAATGCCTTACTTTTTATTGCATTTTTACTTGGATTTGCAAGAGCTTAGAAATATGCCAATTGAATAGCGAAAAAAATGGTATTGTACTTTGTACTTGTTCTACTATTTTCTAGAGGAAAACAAATAAATTAACAGTTTTACATCTTAGAAGCAGCATGATTTGCAAATACTCTACACACCACATGATTGTAAATGAATGTACAATGTGCAGTACAGTTTGGAGTCAAAGTGTTCATTGAACACTCCAAAATCCAAAACTACTGCTACTACTACTGTGCTGTGCATGTGGACTCTTGTGGTTACAATTACATTGAGCGAGTTGTTTTAAATTGTAAATTGTAAACGTGTGTTCATGATCTTTAGCAAGACAATGAAGAGGGGACTAAAGTCTAGATTATAGTTTATGGAGTATGGGATATCATCAAAACCTACCTTTGCAATCTAATACAATCCAATCCAGTCCAGTTCATCGTGAACATGCACTGCTTAATAAGACAGTAGCCAGAAGTGATGGGGATCATCGGACATGCAATAAAAAGTTCATAACTTTTTTCTCTTACGGTTTGGGAGTCAAAGATCTTTACCTTTGCCATCATCATCATTGTCAATGCCAAATCCATATGCCAGACAAAGTATTGACTCTTGACTAAATATATCGTTCATCGTTCATGCATCATGCATAATATTTGTCTAGTAACCTTAATAACATTATCGTATTATGCTGATGATGGTGATTATTTCTTATTGTTATTTTCTCTTCGTATGTGGTTCAGAACTTGGGTTTATCTCTCACCATCCATCCATCCAAGTACAAACTAGACTCTAGACATAAACGATTTACAATACATTTTAAATTCTAATTTGCATACATATAGCTATCAAGGAATATATGCAGTGTATGATGTCCGCTGTATTTATATTAGAAATTATAATATGAATTGAAATAGTCTGTTTACTCTGTCTGTAGTCTGTACTATGGAAATATGTAATAATGTTCATATAATATTTGTACATATACCTCTAAAGTTCATTCAGTTCATCTCATTTCAATATTATGTGGACTTGTAAGTATATATATACCTTTCAATTGAATACTCAATTCCCAATTCTGAATATTGAATATCATTTAGTAACTATAAAGTTCAATGTAGAATACACCTAGTATGTATCTTATGACTACAGCAAACAGTCAAAGCAGGAGAAGATCATAGTCAATGCTCAATACTAAACTCTAAATGCTCAGGCAGGCATCTCTTTGTTTGTTTTCACTACACACTTCTTTAAATTTAAATTTCGACTGATATAATACAATATTATAATACAGTACAATACATGTTACGTTGTTACGTCTACAGGTAACTTCACCTATATTCAATATAATGTAATATTACTGTAGAGAATAGAGCATATAGTGTTATGTGCATATAGTTTCAATTTAGTTTGGTTTGGCTCTGCCCAAATACAATGGTGATGAAGGCTCGATTATGAAAAAAGCAATAAGTTCAACGGTACCGTTAGTTGTTAGTTCCTCCTTAAGACTGAATCTTCTATATATACTGTGCTTTGTTGTGCTCACCAGTAACCAATGTTATGTTATCTATATGCACTACATACAACATTGGATCTCATAGATTTTTTTACTTATGTGTACGTAGTAAAATGGTAAAGATCCCAATTCGAATTTGAATTTGAATTCAAAATCAACATGGACTTAAACTCATCAGGAGTGTAAACCAAATTGAGAGTGAAGGAAGAAAGCCAGAGTATATTCAATATGCACTTATGTAAATAGTAAATAGTATGCACACCGTACGGTTATCTGTGGTTTAGACTTTGCCCTGTATAAAATGTGTACCTATATAATATATAATGTATTGTGCATATGTCTATGTCATACTAAACATGATACTGCTGTGTCTACTATCTGGATGGATATGTGTGTGATTTGTGATTTCTTTCTTTCTTTCTTTCCAATTGGTGTTTGGTATTGAGTATTTGTAAATCCACATGGATCCTCCATTCTCAGCAGTAGTTTTTCATTCCCACCAACTCCAAATTCAAATTCAAATCCATCTTCAATCTCCAATCTTCGACCTAAAGGTGATACAAATATGTATCTGAGCAACTGTACTCTGTACTCGCTTGGTTGTTGGATTGTTTGTTTGTCCACGTTCAAAGTTAGGCCTATGATCAGCAGAAGGATGAGTTTCTTTTATTCTTCTATTCTTCTTTTGACTCGACTCATCTTGTATCCTCTTCCTCATCATAGAGTATGTATGCACATGTGTATGTATGTTGTTGAATGGTGTGGAATCGTGCATATGTGTGTGTGTGTGTAGGTAAGGATGATTCTAAGTTTGAATTTGATTTGGATGTGGATTTGGATTTTCATTTTGGGATCATCTCAAGAGGTCATCTGGATTCATTTGAATCTGAATGAATTCGAAAGAAAATTGATGTCTATGTCCATTTTAACATTGTGTACATATTACATGCATATTGAACACTGTAAATGTCATGCACTATGCTGTATGTTCCTTGTTGGTTTTGGTACAGATATTTATACAAATGTGTTTTTTGACTGTGAAATGACATTCAGTTACCTGTACATAAAGTATAAAATGGTACAAGTACATAAATTGAACCACATGGAGAATAATATCTATGATCTTTTCATGTGATAAAAGTAAATGGAAATAGGAGTAGGAATGGAAATGTCGATGGTGGTGCGCTGAACTTCACTGTGTGACTTTGATTGTCTGTATACTATCCACATTTTACATGTGGTTAAAAAGGTAGGTAAATTTCAAATCAAATAAACCAATTGTGAACTACTTACCTCCTCTGATTTACATTTGACTGTAGCTGTAAAGACAAGGAAGATTTGCACTACCAAAGGAAATAAAAAATCTATGATAGTGACAGTGGTTGTCGTAGTTGCAGATCTGTCACGTTAAGTGTTTCTTGTTTCTAAATCACTTACTCGCAAAGATTTCTCGAGGATGGAGACTAATTAATTAAATTATAGCAACTGAATACTGAATGTGTATCATGAGGGTTTTAGTTCATGTTTGACTTGGAGATTTAAATGGATAAGTCGTAGATAAAATTCCACTATGATATACATATATTTTTCAGGTTATGTTCAGAACTAAAAGCAACAACAGTAAGTCATCTTGAGACTTGAGACATTTTAAATACTTGTTGTGAATCCTCTCGTTCCTATTTTATGCACTCGTTGTTGCATTTCACACGCGTCCTTTAGCTTGAAAAATCCATGTTTGCTTGCCAAAAAACACTATTGTGCTTTAATGTAGTATGAATAATTTACATGCATCACACTTTGCATTGGACGATCCAACGGAATCAAATAGAAAATGTACAAATGCACAAATGCAATGGTAATATGTACAATGTATAACTTGCATTAAATGTACATCACAGCATTTGTATTCCATGTTTTTAAAGCCACACATATCTAGAAAATAAACCATCTCTTTGTCTATTGCAAGTACAGTATGAAAATTCAAGGTTTTTAGATATGCATTTGTAATAATTCAAAAGCATTACCTCACTCCTCTGCTCTGCTTGCATTGCATTTGGATTCGGATGTTTTTGTAAGGAATTTGAATTCTCATTCATCCCCTTCTTCCTGCATCTTTGTATCGACGTACTGATATGTTTGGAAATATTACTTGATATGTACATTTTACATTGTACGTTCATGAATTATGATGGATAGTTGTTTACACAGTGTGTGCACTGGGCACTGTCAAAGTAATACGGGTGATCTGGAGATACTTACACTGAAAACACAGAAATGGTACAACTGGAGTTGGAATTCCAAGGACTTTGAAATTAAATTAAATTTGACGGTGACGGTGACGGTGTTTTCCTACGGACATGAAAATGAAAATGAGAATTAAAAATTAAACTTGAAGAATTCATGTCATACCATGCGTAGTAAAAGTAGACACAACACACGAATGCACGTAAAGTATATAGTAGATACAAATATATAGAGATACAATTGATGGTTTCCGTACATCATACATAGAGACACGACGCATGATGAAGAAGAAGATTATGATTATTGTTGTGTAGGTTGTTTGTCTATTTTTTATTGGTTATTTGTTCTTCTCCTTAAGCGAGTGAGTGAGGCAGAGACAACGAGAGAGAGAGAGTCAAGGGTGAGGAGAAGACAGCATGGGATTTCTTTCTATTTTTCGTTCAACATGAAATAAATGACTTGTGTGTAGATGGTGTCTTGAGATTTGAGATTGGAGATGGTCTACACTCTTATTCATATACAGTACAGTACAGTACAGTCACAGCCTTAAATCTAGACACTAGATACTAGATCCAAATGCAGGTACATGTCTATTGTACAATGTACAATGTACAGTAAGTTGTACCCAAGAACAGTCATCATGTGGGATATAAACAGCTATGCTCATTGTGCATGTATAAAAAACTAGATACTAGATACTACAACGTTTTCTTCATATTAAGGATCCAGATAATGCTCAACTGTTTCTATTTATGTCGTAAATAAATCCTGTGCTTCTATCTCATCCCATGAACTTGCATTGTGAGTGTTACTCATGTGTACACAAAATATACAGTGTACAATATACAAACTTTATATTTACACACCTACAAAATACAAAATGACATGTTTTCCGGTTTTAAACACGATTTCAAAATTCCAAGATGTGAGATTCAATTCCAGAGTAATTCTTCTTCTTGATTCCCTTTTTTCCTTGGTTCTTTGGTTTGACGTGGTGATAGTTTATTGTGGCAAAAGGTAATCAAAATCTCTCATATTGTGACTTGTGTAATACAGGGGTACGGAATATGGAATGGTGTTGTCTGGTGTTTGATGTACAGTGTAATGTGGTGTGGTGTGGTGTGGTGTCTGATCTGATCTGATCACAACAACAACGACAAGGGTTTTTTCTTCCTTTCCCTTGTTTTGTAATGTGAGTTGAGAAGAAAACCAGACAATTTCAAATATTTGTATTTTTGTGTCTCACTTCTAGACAGCACATACAATGTTTGACTCTTTCGTCCATGTACACTTTACTCGTAGTGTGTAAGTTTTTAGGTTTTCCGGTTTTCAGTCCCCTGCTTTTCCACGTATAGTAAGTCCAAACATGTGCAATGTGCGTAGATTGTAGATTTTAGATGCATACATAGGCGCTATTTAGTATTTAGGTTTAATGGTGGTTGTGAATGGATGAGGAAAAGACTTGTTACTTGTGAATGCTCTGTTATTGTATGATATTGTATTTGTATTTGTGTGAGTGTAGTGAAGCGAGTGTATATTTGTGTAATGGGTTTATGTGTTATTTTTTCTTGAAATGGTTATTGAAAACGGAGAGCAAAGAGAGAGAGAACAGGAGAGGGAGTAGAAAGATTATTTGACTTTTCAATTCCCTACATATTTAGAATTTAGAGTATTGATATTTAGTGGAATGTATGAAGTATTAAGTATTTAGTATTGACTAGTAGTAGTAGTAGCTTGAGATAGTCAGAGAGTGAGTGAAAGAAGGGAAGTAGGCAGGAAAGGGACATTAGTGGCAATAGAAATAGGAATACAGTAGGTTGTGAATATTTGGTGGATATATGCAGACACCGTCATCATGAGGAGGTTGGGCATCAAGCAGGAGTGAATGAGAAATCGGTAACAACTGCTTCTCTCTCCAAAGGTTTCTTTCACTCACCCATTCACTTGTACATCTCTGTGTAGGTATATCTTGAACAGTGTAATGTATAGAGTGTAGAGTGTAGAGGATTGGAACCCACATGTGTACTCCATATTCCATACTCTATACGCATTCACAATTACATGTATTCTGCTCTGTCGTTTGTACAGTTAAGTGTAGGACCATAATAATAATGATAATAATAATGAGTGTTACAGTGTAAATGTACAAATGTACGAGTCTCCGTATTAGAATACAAATAAGTTTTAACTCCCCGGCACTTCCTGTTATGTTATGTTACATTATATGTTACTTGTGGTGTGGCTGAGTTTTGAGTTTTGAGCTTTGAGTTTGGAACAGTTTAGGAAATTATTGTTATTATCATTATCATAGTCGAGTCATGCCGTGGTAGTTTAGATTTAGACTACACACTGCACACAAACCCACACACATGTACAAGTTACAACTATTATAAGGTACATTTTCTTCTATTGTGTAAGTGTTCAACACTGTAAATGCTGTAAATGGTGTAAATGGTTGAGTCAAATATCTGTAAAGGGCTCAAAAGTGTTTTCTCACACATTTTTCTATTATTATTCTCATTCATACTCATTCTCATTCTTCGCCTACTTACTACTATTTCACACATACCGAAAAATATACAAATAAATACACAAATAAAAAATGTAGATATGTGCAAGAAATGTACGCATTGGGGTGCACATACGTATTTTTTCAGAAAAAGCTATGGACAAAAAGCTACAATCTACAATCCGAGGTCAATTCTCTCATTCATTCATTCATTCACTCATACGCTCACTCACTTAGCCTTATTTCTTATTTCTTTCTTTTGATGCAAGTTGTACATGGGATATGGCTACAATGAAGGATTTAAAAGACAGTGTCGGTGACGTTTTTTTTGTATAGGGGAGACTTACAAATTTGACCGTTCCTTTGCAATAAGAGTACGAGTAAAAGGTGGGAGGACTTTAGTGTTCAAGAATTGAGAATAGTAGTTAAGAATTTGAGAAAATGGACGTGTGAAGAATAGGTTAAAGTCATAAAAATTTGAATGCTATTGTACAAGCTAACAAGAGCCCTTCCGGCTTTACGGGAAAAAGGTATGTATGTATGAATGAATGACAATTGTACCCTGGTTTTTGAGCTTTTCATACAAAAAAATTAAGATTTTCCCTACAAGATTCTCTACGTTTCCTCAAAAGTTGAAAGTTACCCATGACATTTTATTTCCATACCTTTTGATCTTGGGTTTCTTTGTCAAGTTCGGTTTTACTGATTCTTGACTTGTTCTGCTTGAAAAATAATAATTATCATTCATAATTCATAATAGAATTTTTTCAACAGTTTGTACATTTTTAATTAAAATTTATCATAATAATGACTTTCAAATTTTCACTGCATTTAAATCCATTCATTTCATTTCCAGCCCCGAAATAATTGATCTAATTAAAGGGCTTTGATTCATTATAATTTGAAGTCAAAACATTTTTGGCTGTCAATCTATTTTAAGGGAAAGTTTTAAATTGAAGAGCATTAACCGAAAACAGTAATTGCTTACACTATTTATAACATGAACTATGAACAATAAGTAAAAAAAATGGAATAGTCTTTGAAAATTCAAAACTTCAATCTGTGTTTATTCTTCAATATGCTTTTCTTTTCTTGTCTTTGTTTTCATTTCCTTTTTACATGTACAGCGGATAGGTTCGGTAATTTAAGTAAAAGTAAAATTGTGATTACACAGTCCATTACAGAGTACAAAGGGGTGGAGAGATAGAGAGAGAAAGAGAGAGAGAGTACAAATAAACAATTTATTTAAATGTGAGGCATGAACCTTTTCGACTGTCTCAATTCTGAATTCCCAAAAGACAGAAGGAGAAACAGAGAGTTGAAAACAAAGGCGGAGTTCGTCACAGTATTTAGTATTTAGTCCTTGGTTGTCTTTTCCGATTCAACAACATTCGGTGTCTATGGCGTGTAGTTAGTATTCATTTATTGACATTAACTCTTTCTCTGTCTTTGTGTCTTTCAGTTTCTCTTTTGAATAACACAGAATACAGACATTTGTATATGGTATATTGTATATGCAGTAGTATCAAGTTCTGCACTTTTTGCCTTTTGTATCTGTTTTTTTTGTGAGGCCTCTGTTTCTCTCCAACTCCAACTCTAAACTGGAGAATGAGATGAGACGATAGAATATAGCTAAAGAAAGAAAGAAGAAGATAGAAGACGGCGAGTCATTCATGGGAAATTAGACAGACTATGAAAATCCAAAGAAACAAAATGAAAGAGGATCCATTCCCTGCACTTGTTTGCTGTTTGCTGTTCGCTCTTCACTATTCGCCTCTCTTCATCTTCATCTTCTTGTTTTCTTTCCTTTCTTTTTCACATTCAGCTCTTCAGTTCTTCAGTCTTTTCCTCATCACCCTCTCTCTCTCTCTATTGCTGGTGAATGGTGAATGAAAATGAATGCGGATGAGAGTCTCGACTCGAGAAAATAGTGAATACTGGATACACAAAACAACACTGCTGTACAAGTGAATACATGCATACATGTGAAAGAGGCTGCATGCTGCATGCAAGTAGGCGCTTACATGTCATTATTATTACTATTATTATTATTATCATTACGGCAGTTCATCTTATGAATGGCAGGCACGAATTGGAGGATAGTAAAAGAAAGAACACATCTTCATCTGTGTAAAAAAGTGCGGAGGGTAGTTAAATACACGGCAACGGGAACGGCAAATACAGCAAATAACAAGCCATACGGAGACCAAAAGACCGAGTTGAGTTTTATGGCGTTTCCTACACTTGACGAGGACGACATTCGACATTCGACATGAACATGAGCAGCCAACAGTGCAATACCGTGTAGTGTGTGTATTGTATGCGTGTGTTTGTGTGTGTGTGTGACTAGTCTGTACAAAATTGAATATTGCAAGAGGATGATTATATGTACTGGCTGGTAGTGTTGCTTGTTTTTCTTTTCATTCTGGATTCTGGATACTGGATGAGACTGGTATCCAGATGTAGGGAAATGAACATGAAAATGAAACCGAACCAACAGCAACCTTCAGTATTCACTATTTACAGTACAGTTCATATTATGGCATATTATAGGGTTGCTGGGAAATCACCAGTCAATTTGGGAAAAAAGCTCATAAAAGGAAGAGGAATATACATTATACATATACATTGAGAGTGAAAGAAAAAAAAGGTCCTTCTGTTTGTGGAGTTTACAAGTACAGAACATGTATACAATTTACATTCACATCCTTTTCACATCTATGGTAAAGATACGATACACACTTGCAACTTGCATAAAACACACACGTATGTAGATGTATTTCAAGGCAGCTTAGAGCAAAGTCACTGTATAATTTTCTTCCGTTTCATTTTTTTCTTTTTTGAATCTGTCTTTGGAACATTTTTATATACTTCTTGTTTCTTGGTCGTCTCACATTGCTCACCAGTCAGCTCTTTTACAAATTTCTGTATTCTTTATATCGACTGCTCCTGGAAAAGTATGTAGGGAACAAATCTCCGAGTATCATCAACCATCACATCAACCACCATTCGAAAATATCATGTCTCCTATGAAAACAGTATACGCAGTCTAAACTAAACAATGTATCGAGTTTCAAAATTCTGTTAAAAAGAACATCAACACAAACACTGCACAGTATAGTGTGTACACTAAAATGATGTTATGACTTGATATTTGACATGTACAATGTACATTGTACATCTTTGGGTGCGCTCTCACCGTTTTTTTTCCTCGAAAGAGTTCCGGATTGGAAGCGGGATGGGAAAAACTATAAGCTATTAAAAAAACGGAGCTATCAGATGTAGGAAACAGGTTGCATGTTTTTGGTACAGGATGTAAAAGTTAAAATAGGTTCTAATAATAATAATAATAATTGTTGAATTCAAAGTCTATGATTAAATTTTTGAGATTGCAGATGTATCTATAATCTATAAATGATAGATACTCTGAATCAATCATTATTCCAAATTTTGAAAAGAAAGGTTAGTTTTTTCTTCACTAGAATTCCCCAAATCGTAACCTTTCTCTATATTATTATTAGCTGACTTTCCTGACAAAGAGAGACAGGGAAATTTGTCATTGTTACAAAATGTAGAATATGGCGGATATAATGTTTGGTTTGGTTTCCTAAACTGAGTCAAAAGGTTCATCTATACATCTAACGTACTAAATGTTCAATAGACAAACCAAAACAGACCAAGCACAACATTGTTTAAATGAGTATTGTAACAAGTAAGTACTGTTTTTGAATGACAGAGGAGCGAAGCGAATCCTTTGGTGGATGTTGGATATTGGATGTATAATGTATAATCTGTGTACTTTTTGTTTTGGTTTGTTTTCTTCCGTTTCTGTCCCGCCCCTTCATTTACGATTAGATTGGTTTTCCTTTCCTTTTCCCTCTCCATGTGCCTTTTTGTATAGAGTTTGTAGGTTTATTTAGTACGATTGTGGTTTCCTCGTCGTCTTCATTCCCAATTCTCAATATCCTTACGTCTGTGGCGGTTTGAATTGAGAATCACAGGTTGAAGCTCAGCTCAGCTCATCAGTGACACCCCACGAAAGGTTACAGGTTGTAGTTTGGAGTTATTTTGTATTTCGTTGATCTTTCTTTTCCCGAAAAGTAAACGAAGGCCTCATCCGAACGAATTTATCAATGTACATTGTACATTGTACATACATGGGTAGAAAAGGCAGAGGGAAATGGTAAAAAATGCTAAAAAAGGAAAAAAAAGTATCTGTATTTAAAACTTATAAGAACAAAACAGAACAGACCTTGACTACATTTCTATTTATGTTTCTGTTTCTTCTGGAATACATGTAATAATGAAGGAAAATGAGAAAAGGGATCTTTATGATGATGTTGATGATGACGATGTCTGGCGGTGTAATGATAGTTATTCAAGTCTGGTGACTCTGTTTTTAAACAATTTTCCTTTCCTCTCTTTCTTATTTTGTACTTTGAACTTGGGCCGGTGGTTTTGTGTCTTTTCTTCTGTGTGATTATGAAACATCGACAACATCATCATCATCATTGTAACTTCCAGGGCTTGTCTTGTTCTTTCGTGTTCTGCTTTCGGTTTTGGTTTCGGCTTCGGCTTCGGTGTGCTTGTGGTGCAGTATGTACATAAAATAAATGTTTCTTTCTAAAAACAGAGACAAAAACCAATTTACAAGTGTACTACTGATACTATGAATTTGACCAAATACCAAATACAAAAAACAAAAGAGTATTGCAATCGGTATTGTCTACACGAATCACTATACATGTGTATTTTAAAGTATAAAGTACTTGTAATATAATGTTAATGGTAATCGTTAGGATGCATAATGCATGTAACTTTGGTTTTATGTATTCTCTCTTAAATCGGGAATGTGATTTTTAAGGAAGGAAATAATGACACTAATAATAATAATCATTATGAGCATTTTGTACTGTATCATTTATTTATATTAAGACTATTTTGTAAAAAAAGTATTCATCTGGTGTGCTCTGGTCTGGGCTAAGTGTAGCTCACCCCTGACTGAAGACTAAAGCTTTATTTTAAAAATAGTTGTAGAAAGTCATTTTCATTTTGTGTTTTATTTGTATCTACAAATTACATTTTACATATACACGAGACTTCATCTATCTGCAATTGCAGATTGTAAACTTGTCCGTTGTACGTTTGACATGACTTTATCCAATGTTCAGTGTTCAGTCTCTAGATAATTTGTAAATTGTGATTGCTTATTGTTTATTGTATTGTTGTACAATATTATGTGCATACGCTTACAACGCTTGCCCGAGTGTGCGTACACATATTCACAGTACTCAGGTTGTGATAGCTAGACATTAGACATTAGACATCATTCGTGAGTAGATAAATTGTCTGTACGTCATAGTCTGTTGATTGTTGATTTTTCTTTTTTTCTTTCCTCTCTTCCAGTTCCATTTCATTTCCATATCCATTTTAAACAAATCTACAAATTGAACAATGTACAATGCACATGATACACAAACATGTTTATACATAGATATTTATTTATGCATGAAATAAAGGAAAATCATTCTAGTGTAATTTTTCGTAATGGAGATGGTTCTGACTTCGATTCCAATTCAATTACTTCAAGATTGAACAAGAGGAGGACGGAGATGGAGAAATGAATGGAGAAAATAAAGACGAAGAGAAGGATAGAGGAAAACACATTTCCAATTTGATATTTGACGTTCCTCATCGTCTGTACATAGTACATATGCATTTAAATTGTAAATGAAAGTACATGAGTGTACTATTTATACTAATAAGTTGTGTATGGGGGCATAAACGAAGATCTATCTGTTTACAATGTAAATGGTAAATTGTACATTGTACATGGATATGTATTCAGATTCAGATTCGGGAGAATTTTTATCCTCCTGGTTGGTTCTGTTGATGTTTATGTTGATGTTGTGGCTGTTCATAGCTCAACTCATACTCATGTAAATTGTATAATGTATATTGTATAAGCAGTATAATTTTATAATTATAATATAAAAATTGAAGGTAGTCTGATAGGATATGATAGGCTATGCGTCAGTACGCAGTACTCGTTGCTCAGCTCCTTCAAGCCCAATCTATTCCAATCCAATCCACAATGTGCGTATGTTGTACAGTATAGGAATAGTGAGGGAGTAGAAGCATAAGATGCATACATTGTGCATCCAGCGTAAGTATTATTATCATGATCATGAGGATTAGACGGAACAAGTAGTGACTAGTGACGGAATAATAATTTGGTTCCTGCCTACTGTCTCATTGAAAATAATTGACCTCTTCTCTGTCTGACTGACTGCTGAGGGAAACCTGAATTGAATCTCCGATGAGCATTTTTTTATTCACTCTCTCTCGTCTCTACATACATGTACTCTCGTCTTGATCTTGGATTTTGGTCCTCGTCCTCTTCTTCGCCTTCGTCTTGGAGCTGATCGTCTCGTCATCATGTTTACTCTGGACGCTGGACGCTAGACATGTCCATGTGTTTAGAGCTTGGATTTTGGAGTTTGGGGTTACTGTGGAAAGTCTAAGCTGAAAAAAAATCAAAAGTTGTTGTTATTATTCGTAGTCGTATTCTTGTTGCGGTTGCGGCTTCTTGTTCTTTTGCTACTCCTTCTTCTTTTTCTTGGACACAATTTTAAAATTCAATACATACAAATCTATAGCTGTCTCCTGTACACTAAATTGTACACTGTAAATTGTACAGTGTAGACTGTATAGACATAAAGTAATTTATGATTGAGCACATGGAAATTTTCCCATCTATGCCCTGTGCATATTGAATCTTTCTTTCGTTTGTTCACAGATGAAACATGTTTATGTTTATGTTTGGTGAATTGGATAAGATTGAATTGGTTTTTTTTCATTTCTCAGTACATACATGAATAATATATAATATAATATATAATGCATGTACAAAATAAAAAATATAAAGTATAAAATAAAGGGTTGACGGTTTCCCTTTTGTTGATTCCTTTTACACAACTCTGAATCTAAATTCCCAACATTTACATTCCATTTTGCAATTGAATTTGCATTTGTATTAGTATTGATGTTGATGTTGATGTTGATATTTGCAGCAGCATTGGAGAAACAAACAGTGTAATCAATTAATGTTAAATAGAAGATAGAAAATACAAAAAACAAAAAGAAAAAAGTGAGCATTTCCCTCTCGATTCCTTCAGCTTTCCTCCAAGACAATGGAATGTCTTGGTTTTGGAATTCCAATGCTCAATCTTTAGTAAATGTTGAATGTATAAACAGGGGAAATGGGATTATTCATGAATTTTGTATCCTCATGAACTGCACAGTAGGTTTGTTTTACCTTTTGTTTGACTTTTGCCAACATTTAGGTATTCCGTGAGGATTTTTCATGCTGCTGAGTGGTGAGTTATTGCAGATACACAGATATTATGTGACGAGAAACCAGGAGTTTTTCCTTTCAATATTCAATATGTAACGTAATAATAATGGAATAATGGAATGTCCTATGTTCATTGTACATTGTACATTGTACATGGATGGTGAAATATTATCAAGGAGAAACAATCATCAGTAACAGTCATTCACTTGTTCACTTTTTCAATGTTCAAGATTCAATATTCAATATTCAAAATGTTATAAACTAGTGAAGAGTGAAGAGTGAAATGACGGTCCTTAATCCTTTATTGTTTGTTTTCATTCTTCCTTTCCTCCATCCTGCCTCATAATATCATAATATTTTGAGGCAGGGAACAGGGGAAAAGATGAGATAAAACAAACAATGAGTGTGAATACTTGTGTGTATCTTTTTTTCTTTTTTGTATCCTCATTGTGATTGTTTGTGTAATGTGTAATGACCTCAGAATCCTGGTTACATTTTTTGGAATAGTCGTGCCTAATATCTGTATTCTGTACTTTGTACTTTGTACATTTAAATAAAGTATGGAGATGAACACTTGCAGTGATTTTAGTTGTTGGATTGAGAATTGAGGATTGAGGGTTTTGGATATTGATGTATTTGTATTTGTTTTTGTATTTGTGTTTGTATTTGAATTTGAGTTGGACTTGAAGATTTATTAGGAGAGGAAGTGGAAATTGAAGTTAAAAGGAGAAGAGGAAGAGGAAGGCGGAGACGCTCACGTCACTTCGAAATGTTTAGCCTTTCTTTGCAGAATTTATTTGGCAACTTGGTCATTACTTCCTCTGATTTGGAGTTTCGAGTTTAGAGTGTAGAGCCTACAGTACATGCATGTGTAATGTGTACCCTGACGTTGACTTTGACTTCGACATCCACATCCATACTGACTTGTGCATGCCTTTTTGGAATACAAAATACACATTTCCAAACGTGCGTGTAGAATTTAGAATGCACAGCACAGAATGCAGAATCCCGAATGTAGAATGTAGATTGTAGATACAACATTAGAGGATATTATATTATTTGTATTTTATTTTGGAAGGGAAACCAAACCAAACCAAATGAATTTAAATGTGTGGGGAAATTATGGCTGGCAGATTCCTTGTACATTTGGTTACAGATATTTTACCTAGTGTATCTATAATCTATGTATTCTGCATTATATGTACTTTAGTTGTACAGCCCACTCAATTCCTCCTCTAATTTTTTTACTAGTTTTTTTTCAATGTATTACAAAAAGTACTCAGGAGAAGTACCTCTTTTTGCTCTTTGATTTTCTCTTTTTTTTACTTTTTTTGGTTACTCTTTGGCTGTTCTGTTCATTCCATAGTTCAGAGTTTAGAGTGTACTCTGTACTCTAAACTTAAGTCGGAAGGGAACGAGGAGGACAAATTCAAATGGCAATAATTCTCAAATGGTGGAACAGATACAAGATTTCTGCATTGAGAATTGAAAGTCAAGACATATTTTCTCATTTTTTATAGCACATGTCTAAATTCTAAATGTCTAGATGTCTAGTTCTAGTTCTAGTTTGAGTGTGTAGTGCTATTGTTTTCTGTTTTCCCTCTTGTCCTCAGTCCTCAAGAGACAAGAAAGGAGAAACAAAAGAACAAGAACAATATGAAGAAAAGAATATGTGCAACTTTGTCTCGCTTATCCATTATCCATCCATGTTTATTATGTATTATGTATTATGTATAAAGTATATAGTAAAACATTTCTTGATCAACTTGAGCTTTTCCACTGGATAGAGAATAACCTTTTAAGGTACATATTGCATAATGCTGTTAACTGTTTTCCCCTCTCTCCTCTTTAGTACTTTCTACTTTTGCCTTCCGCTAAAATACGGACAAATTGCTACAAGCGATTGTGTACTTGTAGTTCGAGTGGATTTCAAATGTTGTTACTAAAACTTACGAATCTCCCGAACGATGGAGAGAGATTGAGAGATAGAACAGACCATATCAGATACCAGGACAGATAAAGATTCACCATCTCAAATCCAAATTCAACAACAAATTCGAATACCAATACCAATACAAATCTAAATCTCAAGCCAAGTACAGATATTTGGCCAAGTGCCCATGTACAAAAGAACAAACAAATAAATAGCTTTTGATAGAGAGAGAAAAAGAGAGAAAGATACACAATAATAAAAAGAGAGCTTAATCACTTGAACAATATAGCCGCCATGTGCTTTTTTTTATTTATTTTTTGATCACGTTAAAAGCTCCGAGTCAAAATAGTTGTCGTCATATGTATCTGTGCGCAGTGTTTAGTGTCTAGTGTGCCCCGTAGTGTGGATTGTACCGTAAGGAGGAAAATGAAGGATCTAGGCAAAAATTTGTGGTGGATGAGACATGATCTATGTCTATAGTGTACAGTGTACAGTAATACTTACAGTAGTAATGGTAATAGTTCAGTCCATTTTCATCCCAATTTGATCCCAAATCCTGATTTCAATTCCAATTGGAAATCATACACAGCGTTTCCCTAATAATCGAATCCACAAATTCAAATTCAGATGCAAATTGATGTACAAAAAAATGCAAAGAGAATTACTGCACACAACAAGTCATCATCAGCCTCACGATCATCAGAAAGGTTATGAAGAGAAAAAAAAGAACCACAAATAAGTTTAAAAGTGTATCGAGCGGAGCAAGAAAATTCGGGATTCATTTACCTCTTTATTTTTTTCTTGTACATTGTACATTGTACACATGTGTACTATGTATTGTGTATAATGTATATTATGCTATTCGTCTTGAATTTCTAAATTACCATGAATTCAAGCTCGGATTTCCAGATCCATCTCGATAATTCCATTTTATGTCAAGATGTAGTCATCTCCTCTCTTATATGTAATTACCCGACTCTTTTTTTCCTTCTTCCCTTCCATCTAAAAAGTATGGATACGTAAAAGCAGGGAGACATGGAAATTTACATTTACATTTTCATTTCTTATACATTCACACTCACTCACTCACTCCGTCTGTCAGTTAGTCACTCTGGTCTGGTACTCTAACTTCTAAACTATGTACAATGCACATTTTGAAGCTTTTATATGTATAGTACAGGATTTTAGTAGGTCGACAGTCGACAGTCTTTTTATATCTGTACATTGTACATGTCTATGTGATGCATTTATCGTTATCTTGATTTCTATCCGCGCTTCCATCTTCCACCTTCCATAGTCTCAATTTACACACATGTACATTACGTATTACATATTGTACATTATACACTATACACATGCATTTTTAGTTGTAGCTTTAGAGTTTTGGAGTTGGAAGCCTTTGCTAGTTACAGCAATAAAAGTCTCTTCTGAATTCCTAATTGTACGCATTTTCTGTTCCAACAGTCTCATCCTCAGAATAAGAACAGAACACCTTTACACTCACAAGCCATGTACACATAATATAATGTACAATGTACAATGTTCTTTACATATTGTGAATTTCAAATACTTATTGTTAGCCAAAGAAGCCCGTGTTAAATTCAGTATCTATATAAGGGCTAAAAACATACATGAACTTTGTGATCGTTTAATGAGCTTTCCACGTCTGCCTTTTCCTTCCAGCTTCAACACACTCGTACTCATGTGCGTATATGTACAATGTACAATGTGCAACTGGGAAAGGTTAGGTGTACACTGTACATAAAATGCATATGATTATTTCGTGGTTGTTATTAGATGTATATTCTTCTACAGTCTACATTCCACATAAGCTAGACGAGTTATGCATAATGTCAGGAAAGTTGGCTGGTTTTTGACTAGCTGACTTTTTTTGCTTCTAACTCTCTGACTCTCGGTACCTCTCCATCTATACCTGTATCTATATAGCCATGTTAGATATGTCTCTCTGTTGCTGGATGGATGGTTGGTCGGTGATGCCCAGAAGCGATTTTATCCAGGAGGAAATTATTCTGGTAGCACACCCAAAATTAAATTTCCATCGTAGACAGATTAGACCACGACTACATATTATATTATATACAGCATGTCCAATGTTATACTATGTTATGTAAGGCAGTATTAGAGCAAAGGGAGTTCAAGAATGAGAATGAGAATGAAAATTAGAATGAGATGAAAGAAATCTAAAAGAGGAAAAGAGTAGGCACTTAAAGGGAAGAATCAGCATAACGTATAAAGTATAAAGTATGAGGAATATAAAAATGTAGAGTACATGTTTTGTATGTTCATGGAACTAGAGGAAGACATTTCAAGCCAACTCCTCGTCTTGTATCACCTTTATCGACTACAAGACTCAAAACTCGAGACGGGAAAAGTCATGAGGAGAAACTTTATTACAATTTGTCTACAGTCTACAATTTTTTACTTGATGCTTTTCCCTTTTTTAAATTCAACTTTGAGCTGCAATGTTGAGAGTTGAGAGGCTGATAAATGGCTGAAATACGATTTAATATTATTATCAATGTTTAGTGAATGAATAGTGTATTCGTACGCAGGATTGTCTAAAGTCATTATCAATGCAAAATATAACAAGCTCAAAATCAAATTGTTAAATACGGAAAGAGTTAAATAATAGATGAATGAAAAATTCCCCTTGTCGTCAGCTTATCCGGATTTCCCTGAAAAAGAAAAGGTTTAAAACTTATGTGGATTTAAGGGACAAAATCCATGTGTTTTAAAATGGACAAAAGGGTGGATGCATAAATTTTACAATGTAAAGTGTACAGTGTACAGGTAGCAGTAGGTGATGTCTGGAGTGTAGAACATGGAGAATGGTGGTGGTTTCTGGTTTCCACAAACATGGTACAGTTTTTAGTTTGTTTTAATAGATAATAGAGCATCGAAACCACGGTTATGTTCTTACTTAAATTTCAAGAGAATACTTGATATCCAAAGAAACTCCAAGTTCTTGTATACTGTATACATTTACCTATGATCAACTTGTAGATGTCTTGCTGTAAATTGTACACTGTACATGCTTTGGTTGTAGTACCGTGTTTAATGTATAAAGTATGCATTCTCGGGGTTCTGTGGATTCTGAATTCTAGATTTCCTGGTATAGTACCAATCCAGGGTTTGTCTACAGCAAGTCAACTTCTTTACAAGTTTAAGCTGATACTCTTCTGCAACTACTAACTACTACTATTGGTGTACTATGTACTCTTTAGGACTTTAGTACTCTTGTTGTTTCCTTAAAAAATTGAGTAGACAAAAAGGCCCATTTAGAATTTATGACGGAAAGAGAATACACTCCTGGAGTGAGGAGCAGTTGCGGCTCTCCGCTTTTCTATATATACATCTAAGATGTATGTACAATGTACATTGTACATATTATGCTGACTACTGATTACTCTGCTTCTTTGTAGCACATCTTCCGTCTTCTATACTGTATACTTTTAAAGGGCACACCTCCCTCTCTTGTTCTTTCTCTAGCTCTGTATCATTTATGCATAAGGAGTATCGACGAAAAGAGTAGCAAGTGGAAAGTATAAGCATCAACATTGTACATTGTAGTTTCATCTAGTTGTTCTCTAGTGTTTTCCTCTGTCCCTAGTGTTTTTTCTAATGCTCATCTACCTGTAAATTTGAATTTTGAAGTCATCTTTACACACAAACATGCATCCCATGATCCCTGATTCTGGTTCTGGTGCTTTGCCATCAAGAAAATGTGTGTAACTGCGTGTGTGAGTTGAAGAAAAACAACCATTATAAACTCCCACAACATTGCTCTTGCAAACCTACATTTTACTTACACCTGTTGAACGATTAACCCTGCCCCGAGTTTTTTCATTGATATTCCGTCTTATTCTTGTCTCTGTATCTTCAAGTTTTTCTTACCGTATCTTCAATAGAGATTCAATAACATTGGCAATACATTTACAGTCATTTCTGAATAATCATAGTACAAATACAATACTAAAAATTGTGCGTAAATAGCAAAAATTGAGATGTACACAGGCAAAAACTTGCGTAATACATCTACTATGTAAGTTATGACTTTTAAAACGCTGTGCATTACTATTGTGTTTTGATTAATGGTTTAACTTTGCATATATTTTGTTCATTCAGTGTGAGATTCATTCTTATTGCAAGACCGCTTCAATGTAAAATGTGTAAGAGTCCAAGAATGTTGGATTTAAATTTGTGAATGTTTGGAGTTTAGAGTTTAGAACTGAGAATTGAGTACCATTTCCAGAGTTCAGAAATATGTAGTTGATAGAATTCTTCATGTTTTTACCTTTCCAGTTCCTTCTTCCTATTATCCTGTAATTCTTTCCGAGTAACACGTTGTATGCTGTTTGTGTTGTGTGTGGAGAGGTAAAAGGGAAGAGTGTAAGGCGTTCAGTGGATGATGAGTTGAAATGATAATAATTAAGGGAGGAAAGGAGCAGACAGGGCTATGTTTTCCCTTTCTATAATCCAATCCAATGCAATCCAATGAGGTGGAACAAAAACTTGTATCTTGTATTCTTGAAAAATTTAAACACATTTCTCTACACACATATTCTTGTACTCTGTCTGTGTGTTTGTATCTCTGCAATTTATTCGTGTATTCCACGGATATGTATCTTGTACTCTTTCAGTTTTCAGTTCTTTTACCTCCAGTTGAATGAATGCATCTGTACAGTGTAGAGTTTAGTGTACAATGTACAATGTACAAGATGGAGAGGTTCACTTTCACATCTCTGTAAAAAATACTCACATCCACATCCACATTTAATATACGATAATAAAAGAAGGAATGTATTAGAATGCAGAATGAATTAAAGTGGGTAACTTTACATGGCACACTACAATACAATGCAGTAGAATAGAATACAGTACATAATAGATAGTAGATGATGCATGCACAAAATATATGCAATATATGTATGAAGCCGGAAAATGTGTGTGGAAAAAAAAGAGTAAATGTAGGAAATTTCATTATTTCGTTGTGATGCATTTCGTACCAAATAGTTTTTTGCTGATGGTTTTCTCTCTCTCTCTCTCTCTCTCTCTCTCTTTCTTGTGGTAGTTTCTTTTACGAAAAATTATATGTATAATGTTGTTCGTGGATGGTACATATTACAAATGTATAATATGAGAAGAAAATACTGCTACTACTTTTTTTTCACAAGCTCAAGTGATGGATATGTAATGTGTAATGTGTATGCATGTTGTTCTTGTTGTTTTTCTTTTTCATTTTGAATTTTGATGTTCATGTTCATATTCATGCTGATACTGATGCTCATGTTGATGTTGATGTTGGACGGTTGTTCACTCTACAATTAGAATTTTTATTTCGTACAATGGAGGTTATTATTTTTAATACGTCGTGAAAATGCTCGCTGTTCATCATTATCTTCCTTTCTCTCGCAACTACTACTCCGACGATGAACTGCTGAACTGAACTGAGCTTCCATGTACAAAATGTGTGGTGTATAGTGCACAGTTTCCATGTTTCCATATGAATATGAGTATGAATGTGAGTATCTGTCCATCTATACATTATACATGTATTGTAGTCTCAACCATCTACCTTCTTCTTTTTTTCAACTGTCAAACTTCAAAGTTTCCAGTTTCTGTTTCAATTTCAGCTTCAACTTTAGTTTAGTTTTTTTTTCATCCATGGCACAAAAGCCAAATACTACTGTACATTGTACATGTAAAATACAATATGAAAAAGGAGAAGATTTTTATTTACAATAAATACATAATGGTACATAATAGTTTTTCATGGTTCAGACTTTAGACCAGACAAGACACAAGACATCAACCAGCAAAAGTAAGTAGGAGCATAAAGAGCAGGTTGTAAACTCTGCTGAAACAAGAACAAGTTGTTTCCTTGTAATACCTCTCCAGGTAATTAATATGTAGTTACATACTTTCTCTCTCTATGTTATGTTATAATATGAGTCTAAGTCTGAACAGCAAGGCACATATCTACAACAGAAAAAAAACAATATACAGTAGACAAAATACAACATGAAACAGCAACCAACAACGCTAAACACTAAACACTACTTGAAACTTAAGTCTTCTTCAAAGTCGAAACTATTGCTCATACAGATATTCAGTTTGAGTGGATGGAGTCGTAGTCGTAGTTTCAATGTTTTTTTTTACAGGACATACTTTTAGTTTTTATAGTCAGCCACTGGAATTTGAATTGGAACTCTCTATGCTATGCTATGCTTTACTACACTATGCTAGACTCGAATCAAGTTGAGTACAGTTGAGTTAATGAAGAGACATGGAATGTTTTTAAAATTGCAATATATTTTATTTACATCATAAACATACTTTTTATCCCTCAAAAGTACTAGGTTTTAAAATACACTAATAAATTGCCATAAAAAAGACAAGATATGTAGTTGGCTGTACACTGTACATTCTACATTTAACATAAGACATACTACATTCTACATGGTAGAGTTATTAATGGTAATTACATGAGGAGGAGAATAAAAAGTGAAAAGTGATGTAACATGAATGTGATGGGAAGGAAAAGATATGATATAATATGATATGACGGAAGGGAAAGGGTGAAAAAGATTTCAATGATATCCGAGTCCTCTACGTTTTATACTACTTGTGTAGTGTCTCCACTATCTATGTACTTTATATCTTAGATTATACAGTATTATTGTACATTATACATATGTGTTTTGTACTTGATATTTGGTATTTGATATTTTATATCCATTTTATTTATTTGTACACACTCACATGGTGATACCAGAGGATTTTTCGTGTACCTTCTTCTTATTAGCGCACCATTTGAAATTTAATATTCTTATTAGATTGTCATAAAAAGGTAGTTAAAGTGACAAAACACCTTTTTTTATTACCCAGCAGACTCTAGATTCTAGACAGTAGACTCTGTACAATTCTAGATTCTAAACTGTAGGATCAAAATGATAGTGAGACTTTTTCAGAGACTTGAGTCTTGAGACTTGAAAATCCTGAATGTAAACAAACTATGCAGCATGCAGCATTTCCTTCAACCATCAGCCATCAACTCATGACTAGTTTCAATATATATATATATATATATATATATATATATATATATGGATAAATAAGTTGTTCTGTACACATTTCATTTCATATTACATAACAGTATCATTATGATAGCAGAAATTGAGAAGATGAGAAAAAGAGGAAGAGATGGAGAAGGTGCGCGATTTACATGAATTGTTTATATTAAAAATATACTTTTGTGTACGTATCTGTATGCATAAATAAACGTTGTTTGGTTTTGTTCTGTTCTGTTTATAGATAATTGTCACATGTACCTAGTTCCTCCTGCTTCTTGGATACACACTTAACACTGACGAGTCACTGAGTGAGCCAAAAAGGTATGTAATATGTAGATCTTTTGATACATAGCATGTATGTATTTTTTTATTTACTTATACTTATGGGGTTATACCTTTACAAATTTAATGTTTAGGAATTTGTACTGTTGAATCTACACTGAGCACCAAGATTTGTATTTATATTTTTATCTAGATTCGGATTCAAATTCAAATTTTAGTGTAGGAGTAGGAAAATCCATTGTCCAACTCAAAATTGAATAAATGATGGCATGCACGAAAATCCTAAAATGAAATGATGGAGCTTTTACCCTAATCGCCACCACCATTTTGGTAATAACGCTTGCCTGCATATTCCATATTCCATATACCCCATACTCTGCAAGTAATAATATTACATGTTAACAGTAGACTGAAAAAGAAGGATTGAAAATCATGAGGACTTTTTATTCTTTTCTATTCTTTGTCAGTTAATGCAGAAGCCATCAACTTTTAGATACTTAACATTATACACTCGTCATCATATATGATTATCATCGTGAGTTTTGAGTGTCGAGAGCCGAGAGTGTGGAAAGTACCATACATAATATATTTATCTCCATATGTTGAAATGTGATTTTTTTTTCTCACAGAAACGCGTAATATACAGAAATACAGAAACATAGTAAAATGGAAAATATACTTGTTTAGTATTATGTATACAGCATAAAAATACGTACAAAGTACCAAGAATATAGGAACATTTTCTTTGAACATTAGTAAATGTGTGACCATCATCATGATTATTTTCTGCGTTAGCTGAAATAAATATTTAACTAAGTCAAGAGTGCGTCTACTCATAGTATATTTTATTATTACAATCTCTTGTGAGTTTTTTACACCAAATGTACAATGCAAAATGTACATTGTACATACTTTATACTTTGCATTGACACGATTTTACGTTTGTTTATACAAAGATGCAAGTTGTAGGTCTAAGAATAAATGTGTCTTGAGTTGGTACAATTGAAATTGAGGATTGAGGATGGGAATATTCTATATGCTCAATGCTCATACTCTTACAGACACTTATACAAGGACTTGGAATGATGATGAAGGCAAAGATGAAGACGAAGTAACAGAAGACAGAAAAGAGAATTGAGGATGAGATGAGGATAATAAAGCTGGAGCTCAAATTCTGAACAACAGTTGAGTTTTTGTCCAGTCAAATTGGGTATTATTTGAGTATACATATACGTGTATGTATTATGTATGTACCACTTGAACACTGAAAACTGAACACTCTGCATACTTTTCCCACTGAGCTTTGTGTTCTATTCAATATTCAACGTAGATGTGTAGATGTGTATTTGATGGGTCTATGTGAAATTCAAACATCACCATTCAACATACCATGAACCAAACCATGCCATAAACCAAACCAGCAAACCAAAAAAAGTTTCAACTCAATTGAAACTTGGAAAAAAGTCCTCGTCACTCAATTTTCCTCTGTGCACAAGTAATATTATGTGCATATTATCTATGTAGTTTGGATGTCTTTATACTTTATACATATTGAAAATTGAGCCTGTCTTAGTACTTGGTACAAGTATAATATCTTGCCTTTTGTAATTATTATACAACTTAAACTATGTATAACGTAAAACTGCCCTTCCTTTTATAAAAGTGCATTGTATCTAGTTCTCGTTGTATTGTATAATATTCTATTGCATTGTATTGTTTAAATTGTTTTGGTGAAAAGTTGAAAGAAGATGAAAGATGAAAGAAGAAAGATACTTTTTAATTTACACATTACTCATCACTTGCCATAGGGGTCAAAGTTGGACTTTGAGTCAGAGTCGCAGTCTTAGTCGTATTTTATCATGTTTTATTGTAGAGCAATAGATATCTACACTCTTTTATTTGTCATTTAGGACTCCTTCTCCTTTTCACGTTTGACACTTGAGGACGTTCCCAGTAATATAATTGTTATTGCTATTGTTATTGTCCTCTTACATTATTATTAGTCGGATTATTATACAGTGTACCTATGTACTACGTTTAGTGAATATTTTACAATGTATTGGGCTATAAAGTGTAAAGTATAAACTATAAGTCAATGAAATTTGTTTCTGAAATCATGACCCATGAAGAGGAATCACTTTTTCTACAAATTTTCCAAAAAGTCCCATGTTTTAAGTTTCTTTGTTGTCACACTTTTAATTTTCTAATTTATTGTTTATTATACATAAATACAAAAGGTCTGTTCGAGTATTTTGACCCCACTCTTTAAAAATTTTAATTTTTATGAGTTTGAACTTTGGAAAATGGCTTGAAAAATCATCACCGTTTACACTATTTATTACAATACGTAGGTATTATTTATATGGCTAGAACGTTTCTTACATACTTAATTTCATAGTGTTTTGTGCTTTGTAGTATTGAGTACAATGAGCAGTGGCTTAAGCCTTCTTCTGGATTGAATTGATATACATTTTACATATATTTTATAAATGTGAATCTGAAACATTAAAGTCGTGAGGAAATACTAAGAAAAACTACCCAGAAATAAAAAAAGGTACAGTAATAATGCTAATCATCTTCATCTCCTTCCTCTTTATTCAATCCTCACACAATAATAAAGGAATAGAATTCTGAGTGTACAGTGTACAATGTATAATGTGCATGTATTCCTTCGCTTGTTATGGATTATGGATTACGCCACTACACAATAAGAAAATGTAAATAAATAAGTATAAACAGAGAAAAAATATACTTATACTTATGCATTTCAATTTTTGAATAGATTTCACAGGCTCAAACACACACACTTGTGACTTGTAAGTATAAATATAAAAAATTATTATGTAGACTGTAGACTTTGGTACATGTACAAAGTATAAATGTAAAGCAATATTATGCACGAAGGAGGGAAAAACGTCAAGTCTCAAGTCAAAAGAAAGTGCAAGTATAATAGATACTTAATAAATATTTTATGCATACATTGTTCAATGTGCATAGTGCATACGGCATTCGGCATATACCACATTCCTCTTGTTGTGCTCTCGACAAAAATGTGTGTGAGCGTATGTGGACGTGAACGCATATTTTCTGTACATTTTATTGTGATTACAAGTACAATCATAAGTCCATATACATAAATTTATGTGTGTTTGACTAAGATTGCCGGGGTAGAAAAGAACAGATAGGAGTAGAGTAGAGTCACATCGAATTGGAATTGAAATTCCAACTCGAAGGAACAAATGGGAGATGGAAGATGATGCACGAGTTGTGTTGGAGTTTGGTTTTTTGTATGGAAAATTCTCTTTCCCGTCTACATGATGTCTTGGATCTATGCAGAGTGTAGAGTGTAGTGTCTAGCTAACTCCAACTCTTTCTGCCGTTCTCCGTTCTGCGTGTCAATATGAAATATTCCGTGTATTATTTCCTCGCTCTCTCTTTCTCTACATTGTATTTCCCATTGTCATCTAATTCAGTTTACCTTCACGAAAAAAAACATTGTTTTCCTCTTCTTCTTTTTCTTCTAGTTTCCTCTCATCCACTGAACGAGATACATAATACATAATACACACTCACCATTTTAAGCTGTTTGTGAGTGTGTGTGAGTGTGTAAGTGAGTAGTGAGTATGCTGTTTTTTCTCTCTAAAATATTTATGTACTTTGATATTGGATTTGCTATGAGATTCATTTTCCATTGTACAAGAGCAAGCAGATAGAAGAAAAGCAAGAAGACACGTCTCTACCCTGTAAATTGTACATTGTGCATATGAAAAGTTATGAAATGGAATGATTTTTTTTTGTACCATATTTATTGTGTTTGTATTTGTATTACAGTGAACGGGAGAAATAAAGAAAGAAAGACAAACTCGAGGTAAATATTCATATTATGAAAGAAATGTGAAATGTACTGGCTGAGAAAAGAAGGTGATGTTACAATGTTGTGGTGTCTTGTGTTGTGATGCGAACTGTTGGATTTATTTGGATTCCTTGGTCGTTGGGGACAGGGATGGTCGTGCAATGTAATCTTATGTGTACAGTGTAGAGTGTGGAGTTGGACTTGGAATTGGAGTTGGAGTTGGAGATGCAGTGTGTACTGTTGATGACTGAAATGAAATGAAGATGAAAAGTATGCAAGTAGACGATGGGATTGGATTTGAAGAAGATTGTTGATGGTGGTGGTTGTAGTGGTGATGGTGATTTTTGCCTGAGTCACGATGCTATTGTACTTGGTGGAGGTTCTTCGTCACGATTCTTCTTTTCCAAGTCTCTCTCTCTCTCTCTCTCTCTCTCTCTTTCTTGCTCTCTGTCTCTGTGAAGTCATACGAGTACAAGCTCCAGCTTCAAAGTTCCAACTCTAACTCTAACTTGAACCAAAGTTAAAGCTTCACTCCCCAAAAAACGTAGAGTTTCATATCATATTATTATGATTATATTGTTATTTTTCAACGGGTGTGCAAGAGTATGGGAATAGAGTATACAGTACACACTACACACTATGCACAAGTCCAAAGAGTATCGCACTTTAATTCCATCTTGCAAATGTATCTTCTAAACTCTAAACGGAGCTGAGCTACCAAACTCCAAAGAAAACGGAAACTTTGTAAATCTTGTACACCTTCTTTTCTGTGTAGGAAAAACTGGGAAGCGGAAAGCACTATAAATTCAAAATCATTGAATGTACACATATAAATCTTCAAGTTCAAATGTATGGAAGATGTAGGATGTAGGATGGGATATTAAGGAAATGCGGGATACGGAGTGGAAAAGGGGAAAAAAGTGAGGAGGCACATTCCATTGCTAATGTTATTGCCAATATTTTTAATGCACTTTGCACCTCGGATTTGTTTGACATTATTCAAAGTACCATCATGTATTACACACATTTATGCATATGCTCAAAATCCAAAATACAAATCCAAATCCAATTACATATCATTCCTTAATGTTCACTCTATACTTTCTGTACATGTGCTTTTTTCAGTGTCAGTATACTTTATAAACACTGTACACTGTACAATGTACAAGCATAACAAAACACTGTCGACAAAATTCAAATTCCAAATTCCAAGTGGCAATTTCAAGTCTCGGTGAATTACATTCCTCAGAGTTCAAATCCATTGAGTCTTTGTAGGAATTTTTTATGCGTAGCATCTTCCCTCTTCCTCTTCTTCTTATATATTCTCTGTAGATTGCATAATAGTGTACACCCACACAAAAGTTTATCTTTTTCTTCCACTTCTGTGTAATCTTAATCTCCCTCCGAACCTGCCTACCTACACAACTGTAAACACATGGACAGATCTAGTACACATTTTTCTACACGTACACGCATAAACTCCTGTGTATATAAACTAGTATATATTATGTAGGTGAACAGAGAACAGTCAAATATAGGAAAAGCAACACCCGCAATCTGAAAAAATGTGGGCTTTATATCAACAGTTTACATCTAATTGGAACAAATAGGAATATGTCATAACATCACATCACAGCATGATCTATAATGCACTGTGCATTCACATGCATACTTGGGAATTGTACATTATATAAAGAATTTATAATCTAATCTAATCTAATTCCGACGAAATGCAAAATCTTAAAGAAGCGGGTAATCAAATTAAAAATGGGACAAATCTCCACTGTGTTGAATATCCCCGGGTATGTAAATGAATCTCAAACGACAAACGATGGAAAAGTGTAGGAATAATCAATAAAAAGTAACCAAACTCTACTCTACAGTTTCAAACCCACCGTCATCCTCAATTGACGACCTTTCTTTCTTTAATGGCTATAGCCATCCGAATCATTTTAATTGTACAGGAAAATGAATCAAGTATTTGAAAAGTTTATAGAAATTTGAAAAATATATGTAATATTTGAAAGGTTGCAAGAGCCAAGACCGAAATCGAAATCTTACGAAAAGAAAAGGAAGGTAAAGATTATTTAGACATTTAAGCATTTCCTCATGCATTGTGCATTCTGTATTGTGTGTAATTCTATTCTATTCTTTGGGTATAAATTAGCATTGTGCCTTTTCCTAAATACTAAATACACTAAATACCCTGAAAGGAAGATGGAATTTTTAAGGGAAAAAAAGGAAGGAGGATGATGAAGGAAAAGGAAAAATTGGGGGAAATAAGATAGGAACTGTATCTTATATTATTGTGTTTGTGTATTTAAAGTTAACCAAAGTTTAAGTCTCTCTCTCTCTCTCTTTTGTCAGTTCACACATAACATACAGAATACAGATCCAATGCTTTATTACTGTATTTCCTTCTTTTTCAAAAAGTCAGAGTCAAAGTCAAGAAAAGTCTGGATGAAGGAAAGAAAAGGAAATATTGAACAAAGGAATAAAGGGGATGAGGAAGATGGTAGTAGAAAAAGTAACAAGTTGCAAGTCTTACGTTTCTACTCTTATGTATGAAGATCACTGACCATTGATCATGGTCTGAGTGCTGTATCAATACTTATGCCTGAGATCTTTAACAGCTAAGAAGAGGAATTAGAATCTTCTCGTGTATAAAAATAAAAAGAATATAGGAAAATGTCATAAGTTTGGATTGGATTGGATTGAAGGTTCAGGAGTTTTCAGGTTCAGGTAAAAGGAAAAGGAAGAATCATCTTTAGGTCTCCGGGCCTCCAGACTCGCACTTCTTTGTATTTTGTATTGTATTTTCCTTAACCAAATATAGCCAAGTCACCGTGCCCCTTTGCTGTATCTTGTACAGTATACAGTGTATGAAACAGAAAACAGTGAATGTGTTTGTACATGCATATTTTTATCCATGTGTAGTGTGTATTGTAAATACATAGGTGATTCTGTAATGGTTAAGGTTGTTCCTTGGAAACTCGGAAAGTTGTCCAAGTTGAATTTCAAGTTGAGACTGAACATAAATAAAAGCTCATAAAATCCAGTGCAATGAGCAATGAGTTACTGTAGCTTTTATTCCTGTCATATATATGAAGATTATAGATATAGATTTTCTTTTTTACAGTGGAGTATATCTGTATCTGTATTCTGTATTATATTGAATACATGCATACATAAGTATTTACAGTGGACTTTAAGGGTTTTTTGTTCAAATGATTTTTTAAATTAAGGGTAGTTTAACTGTAAGTTGTATACATATATATTATGTATAATATAATACAAGAAGAACAGGCTATAGCTTGTTGGGTCTTTGGTTGTTGGTTGTTGGTAGTTGTGACATGGAGTTGAGTTTGAAGTTGGAGTGTGTGAGGATATGTTGGATGTATTATTATTATTATTTTCTGGACCTCCTCCAGGCTCCCTTTTAGCCCTTCGTATAATAATCCTATTCCTCCTGTAGCGAGGAGCTGGAATTCTTGAAACAGGTGCTCCAAGCTCTCGTCTCTCTACTTCTCTACTTTTCTACTTCTTTTTCACCTCCACGTATCTGGATTCTAGAGAGACTCGCATGCATGCATGCATCTATCTCGACTAAGAATTGAACTCTTGGTTGTTGTGAACGTGGACATGAAGTTGGACTAGCCGAGCCTTTCATGACTATGACTATGACTGTGCTTGAGAAAGGAAGAGAGAGAAATGGAAATGAAAACAGTTGAGCTCCGTAGGAAAAGGTTCTTCAATGCCCAATGTTGAATGTATGTATATGTATGTGTGTGCATGTTCCTCCATCCTCTGTACAAGTAGAAAGAGAATACACACAGAAAACACTGTACGACCAACTGAACCAACTCTACTCTGTTTGCAACTCGCTCCTTCCAATCCAACCCAACTCACTCGTTCATTTTGGGAGCCTCACTAGTTTAGTTTCCACTTCAGACGAGTTCGCATGTCTGTTGGTGCTGCTCCGCTCACGCTCGTGGTTCATGTGTTTTTTCAATACCAATTCAATTCAGTGTAGTGACATTGAAAAATTCAAAGGATATTTTTTTTTTTAAAAAAAAGTGGTTTTATCAATAACCGGAAATATTTATTAGTGAAGAAATTAATATTTAATAATAATATAATATAATATTTAAAAAGTTTGTGGAGAAAGTATAAATAGTTGAAAAATTGTTATCATTGTTTTGTTACCGGGAGAAATTCGGAATTGGAATTGGAACCGGAATGGGAATCGGATTTGAAATTTACATGTGTTTGTTATTTATTCCTACAAGTGTGAATTTTAATAAAACGGAGCTGCAAAAAAATCGGTGTACAAGCTAAATTTTGTAAATTGACAGAATTTGAAAGTCAAAAAAAAAATGTGAAAAAGTTAAAAGTGTCAAAAGTGAAAAACAAAACGAAACATTTTTTTTTAAGTTGGTGAAAACTTTAAAGGTTTTGGTTGATATTGTTACTATTATTATTATTGTTGACCAGTGTACCGTGTTTTTGTAGTGTGTACGGATTGGAATTGGAAATTGGATGGATTGAAAATTGAAGGAGAGAATCAAAGTGTACGGTGGAAAATATAGTAGACATGAACTTGAGAGATAGCCATGGAAGATCTCGAGAAAATAGTGACTGTCGGATTTAAATCCATGGGATGTCCATTCGGGCAGAGTAAAGTGTGAGTTCACATCTTTGGATGTGTCTGTGTTTTTTTAGATTGAGAAAAGGCGTGGTGCGACGGTCTTCACCTAAAACTTGAGTCTTTGGCTCTGTCTTTTCGATTTTTATCTGATTCTCATCTTTCTTTTTCTCTCTCCAGTCCGATCTTGAAGAAATAGAGAGACACTTACTTACTTACGTACAAGTACAAACTTACAAGTTACACTTGGACTGGACTGGAATCAGAATCCGAATCAAGAATAGAAAAAAAAACAGAAAAAGAAAAAAAGGGTCTCACCCTTTGAATTTCCAGTTCATTTCAGTGACTTTAGTAGTGGACTAAATCAGTTTATAGATATCTACTACGGATTTTCATGTGTGTTTTTCCAAATTCAAGATTCCAGATACATGTGAATGTGGATGTGGATGTGTATTTTCAGTGAATGTTTTCTTCTACATGTGTGATTGTTAGTGGCTTGCTCTAACATAAAGTTGGTTGGTTGGTGATGACTCGTTCTTGTTTTCTTGTTCGTCAAGTTTGTTCTGTGTCTGTTTCTTCTTCTTCTTCTCCATCGTTTTCCTCCGTTTCTGTTTTATACTCATGTGTGTGTGATTGTGTGTCTGTCTGTTTTGTGAAATGAAATGGTGTACTACGTGCTTCAGTGTGTAGAAGAAGAATAGAGTTGGTTGTTTATCCAGGATGTTGATAGTGTGAAATTTATGGATGGGACTGGAACTTGAGAAAGGAGAAGAAGCAGGAGCAGGAGCAACTTTTAAAAGTTATACCATTTTAGAAAAAATATACATACAACTTTAAAATTATACAAATTCAAATAGACATTTACAAAACAGAAGGAAAGAGGAAAAATAATACGGATACCAAAGAAAAGAAGATAGTGTAAGTTGTAAGTGCATCATATATGAATAATGAATAATATATACGAATATATACAAGTATTTTAAGCAGTAATAATTTTACTTTTCATCACTACTTTGCTACTGACTTGTGAGTTATCTAATTCTAAAATGAGATGAGATATGAGTTGAAAATTATGTGGTGTTTATCATACACTTATCTCTGTGTCAATTCCCTGTTAACTGTTAAATCAAATTCATGCGGGTTGAGCAAAATTTAAATACAATTATATCACACATTTTGTGAATAGATATTTTTTTACAATGTTACACAGATATTACAAATAGTTGAATTCAGAAGCAATTGTGACTTTTGGTGGCTAGTTAATGGTTTAGTACTCATTTGGTGTAGTGTGTAGTGTTTAGTGTGTATTGTATTTCTCAAAGAAAACAAGTAGTTCAAGTCAAATGTTAAAACTTCAAAGTTGAATGTTTAAAAGTTGAATGTTACATGTTGAATGTTGGAAGTTGGACAATGGGCGATGAATATTATATTATTATAAGTTTACTCAGATTGAAGCAGGACCTCGTGGCTTTTGCTCATTAAAAGTTTCCACTTTGAGAAAAAAAAAGTTTTCACTTGTTCCTTTTCCTCTTCTTGTGAGTTGTTTGTTTGGTTTGGTTTGGTTCAGTTTAGTTAATTTTTTTCTTCTTCTTTTTACCGGGAAGATCACGCAAAGTCCAAGTCCAAAGTCGTCAAAAGTTAAAACTTGAAAGGGAAAATTAAGGCATTAAATATTCAAGAAATGCGTATTATGCAACAATGAATGTAAAATATAAAATGTAAAATGTTTTGTGTCTTCAAATTCAGTGGCAGTTTTTAATTCCACATGGAAAAATTCTAATGAACAATTTGATCCGTGATGTGATGGTTAGCTCATCCAATCCAGTCCAATTCGATTGAAAGTTGAAACTTGGTATTGAAACTTGGAATTGGGATTGAACTTGGACTTGAGTTTTTAACCGGCTTCTACATTCTGCATCTACAATTTACATATTAGCCTGTCAGTTTTACTTCAAGTACAGAAGAGGAAATGATGGACTACCAATAAATTAGCATTTTTCAAGTTGTTTTCTGGTTTCAGTTTTCCTCCGTCCGTCTGTTCTTTCTTAGATTTTGTGATGGTAAAAAGTTGGGTTGTTTTGATGGTCGCAACAAATGTGCTGGAAAATCCAAACTCAAAAGTCAAACTTGAATCCAAGATCCAAGCGACTTGAGTAGATTTGTTTTGATTTGATATCTTTTTGTGTTTATTCTGCCTGTCGTGTGTACTGCTACATTTCGTGTAGATTTTCCATGTTTTTTGCCGGTTGGAGAAACATTTTGGTTTTGATTTACATTTTGTACTCGAGCGTGTTTCTTTTTATCTTACGCAGTCTTCTGTTCTCCCTTCTCCGCATTAATTATTATTTTTCACCAACTTGAAATTAAAACCATCAGAGTAATAATTATTAGTTTATAGTGGATTTAGTAATTTTCATTTTTATTTTTTTCCGGAATATTTTACTGCTTCATTTTACTCCCTCAAAAAGTGTACAATGTACAAAATTCGAAGTACAAAGTAAAAGTTGTTATAGTATAGAAAATTTTCAACAAAAGTCCAGTTTTTCGAGTTTATAGCTTTTAAGGTTTATACAAACAATCAATGTTTAATCAACTTTACCAAAGTTTACATTGTTTAATGTTCTCTAAAATTTTGTTGGATTTTTCAATTTCATTGAATAAGTGATTGAATCTTTGTACATGTTTTAATTGATCTTCAGTTTTTACTGCAAGACTCAAGACTATGCCATACTAAAAAAAGTCTTTGTATTGTCTGAAATTGAAAGTAGGTACATAATCTGTCTTCATCTGTCTTTTCAATAATAATAACAACATGTATGTACAATAACATAACAGTTGAATGTGGCTCATAATATTTTATTGTTAGTATTGTGCGGCTTGCAAATTCATCAAATATTGTGGACAGTTTGTCATAGGTATTATTTTTATTATATGAATGAAAAAGGAAGGATGCGTCTTGTAGTTGTGCCTGAATATCAATTTATTTATTTATTTATAGACAAGAGACAAAGTGTGTTGTAACTTAACGGCTGTGTGTGTAAGGTGTAGTGTATGATATATGTGTTTGACTACCATTGTTACTTCAATGTCCACCTGTTTTATGTTCATACTTCATACAGCACCCAACTCTTGATTCTTGACTCTCGATTCTTGACTCACCGTTTCATTCTAAATTAAATTGAAATCAACTAGCTAATAGAAAGATACAACTTGTTTGCATCCAATCGGCTCAAGTTGAGTTGAACTGAGAGTGACTTCTCTTCTAAATTTACATTCAAATTAAAATTTAAATTCCAACTGACCAGAAATGGAATTGAAAATACAAGTAGAAACAGAAATAGAAATAGAGAGGGACCGACAGATTCGTCCTTTAAAATGTCCTGTCCTCTTCAAGTCTTTAGCATGCATAAGACGCTTCTATAGGCTTGATATTTGATGTTTGATGTATTAGAGTGTAAATAATGAATATTCATCCTCTGTTTAACTATTAACTATACATTTAATTCCATTATGATCCATTCTTTCTCTTCACAGACTTTGCTTTGACTTTGGATTATGGATTATGATATTGCCATTTTCAATTTGAATTCGAATTTGATTGTCCGTCTCCTGTCTGTCGATTAAATACAAATGCCAATGTAGATGGAATAGGATTTCTCCGCTGCTTTGTCTCAATTTCGATTGTGTGATAGGATTTGATTTCGAGGCTTCTCATCCTGTCTCTCATTTTATATACATTTACAGATATTTATATTGCAACTCACAAAGATCTTATGTATCTTTTGTACTTTGTACATATTACAAATCACAACCAACGTTACAAGTTATAATACTACCAATAATAATAATAATAAGCATAATAATCGTAAAAGATATCGTAACATCTTACATAGTGAGTAAGAGTTGTGTCTATCTACAAAATGATGAGAGATGGGAGATGAGAAACGAGAAATCTTATTGATCGGTAACCACAATTCAATGCGATTTGCTCGTCTCTGTCTGTCTGTGGCTCTTCAAAAGGATTGACACTCTAATAATACCGATTTTATCATTATATATCTATTCATGTGTATTATTATTGCACATGCACTTGAAATACTTGAAATGTATGTACAAATCACTATTTATTATTTGCTTGTGTATGGGTTTGGGATGAAAGTGATAGCGGAGGTGAAAAAGGAAAACAATACTCTATGATACTCTCTTTTCTTTGGTACTAATATTATGATATCAAAACAAAAAGGGAAGAAACGATATGGCGTAATGTGTTCAAATGTCCAATCTTCCATCTTCAATCTGTCAGCCAAAAGAACATTTGAATCAAAATACATGTAAATGTACAGTCCAAGTCGAATTTAATAGATGATGCAATATGTGCAATGTACAAATTGTTCGATGATGATGGCTCTCGTTTTTCCTTTTATTTTGCTGATTGTTGCTTAAATATATCCACAGACTTTTGAGTTCATCTAGTACTAATATATTGAGGAATGTGGAGCAAGATTCAAAACTCAAAACCTCAAGACTTGAGATTTCATATTTGTAATGTACATTGTAGCTCGAGTTGAGTTTTTCTAGCTCTACTGAGGCAAAAGATGAGAAGAAAGGAAGAGTGACGAATACTGGAGAGTCAAGCCAGAAATATTGAAGGAAAAAGCATGTGTGTAAAGAATAAAGAGTAAAAAGATGGATGGATGAAAAGGCACAGTGAGTGAGTGAGAATGTAGAGATGAGGAATGAGTTGGCATATTTTCTTTGGGTAGAAAAAAAGAGTTATTGTTCGTGATTGGAGAGTATGATAACCCATACCTGAGAGCACAATGCCTTATCTATCACATCACCAGTACTAGTAAAAAGCACCACTGCCATTCCCATTATCATTAGAGACTCCAGAGACAAGATGGAAAACACTAGAAGAAGAGTCCATTCACCACATTCAGTCTACCTATCTATCTATCCACTATCTATACTCTCATTATTATTATTGTTAGGATATGGATTCATGGAAGATGGTAGACTTGTGTTGTTCAGCAAAGATGTTTTACTCCATTCTTTTGTGTAGTTTCTCCAAAACCAGAGATTGAAAAGAAAAGCGGAGGGCTTTACTATCCATCCTCTTAAGCTTAAAGTTTACATTTTGAAGTTTCGAATTTTGCCTTGTGGAGATTTTTAGACGTGTTCCGTTTTTTTTTTCTAATCTCTTTCCTTGAATTTATTTATCGTTCAAAGACAAAAACTCAACAGGGCAGAAGTTAAAGAAATAATATTTTGGTCCGTCCAACCATTAAAAAATGGAATAATATTAAAGTCTGGAGTCTAGAGTATAAGTCTAGAATATTATATTAGATACAGGACAGTGTGCCTTGAGGGTCGGATGTCGATTGTTGGATGTTGGATCTGAGACGGGGTTGCAAAATAAAATGATCCATGCATAAAGTTTCGCATTGTGAAATTGGCACGATGGGATGACGAATTTTTGCATACATGTCCCCAGCACGAAATACGAATGCGAGTAAAAATATGAAATACTAGACTCTAGACTCGTAAGAACTCTCGTTGTTTCCTTGTATTCATTTTGTCCTACCTCAAAGAAAAAAGAAACCAAACCAAACCGAGTAATTCAATAACCTCCATTTTGTGTTCTAGTGCATTACATTACAGTTTTCATTTTCGTTTATATGTCAATTTCATTTTTATTTTTACTCAAAAGTTTTTAAACCCAAAAGCTCTTGTGTAACTTAATCTTTTGGCATGTAAAAGTTTGAGTTGACTAACTTTGTAAAAAACAAATGTGGGTAAAAAAAATGAGTGGATTACGTCCCCGGTTTTTAATGGTTTTAAGAGGTTTCTCTTTTAAAAATTATCTGAGGCTTTGGAGTATTAAGTATTAAGTGAAGGAGATAAAAGGGATATTTATAATTTTCCACCACTTTGCACTGTACCCTGTACATAATACATTAACTTGGTCTTTTATGCCTACATCTAGTATTTACAAATCGATATTCCGTATTCAGTGTGTGGGCTGTAGATTGTACTTTACATTGATAGGACTCGTGTGACTTTGTACTTTCTCCAGGTTCCTGTATTTGTATTTGACTCGTCCCTCTTCTCTACGTATGATCTTTCAGAGCCTTTGCCGTACTTTACTTTGATTTCATTTCAGTTAAGTTGGTACTTTGATTTCCATTTGGGGAATAGAAGGAAAGAGCTGAATTTGGAAATCCAAGAGTTTCTTCCGTCCCAATGGGACACGGACAAAAAAATACAAATACCATACTAACCGACCTACGTATATATTTATTTACCTTTCTTCCTTTCCTCTGCGTACTGTAGATTGTAGAGTCTTCTACAACCCGAATCCGTATTCGCATTCGCATTCGTATTTGTATACATACTTTTACATTGGATTATACATCCAAATCTCCTACCGTTTCCAATCCCCGTTTGCCCGAGTACGGCCAAAGTGACTTTGTAAGTAGTGGAAACATGTATAATACATCTTGTTTGACTAAGAATAACTTTGGGACGATTTTTACTTGAATGCCTTCAATTTCCTAGCTGAATTTGAATCTCAATCCGAATCAGAATTCCAACTCGAATCAGAATTCGAATTGGACTGACTAATGCATTTCTCCTTTTACTTGAGAGTATCTATACACAGAAAATTTCAAAGGAGGTTTTTCCTCATACTTTTAGTTGTGGATTTAAATGTGTAGGAATTATTGGGAAATGGAGCAAAGTGGAGCAAGTGCCTTCTTTTTTTCAGTCCTTATTCTATTAGAATGTATCCTGAGTTTACTTTGACTGTTTTCTCTAGTTTCTAGTCCGTAGTCGTTCCATTGCCAATCGTCAATCGTCGATTGTCAATTGTCAACAATTTATATTGCACTCGTAAACGTCAGACTTTCCCCTGGACAATTTAAATTTTTAAAGAAAAAGAGAGAGACAAAAACCAAAAGACGATACCAAAATCCTCAATCTGAGACTGAGAAGAGTTGAAGATGGTCCTAGAATTTATAGATCTGTATATTTGATCTTGGAAAGTGTATTTGTATTTGTATTTGAGCAAAAGGGATGGCATTTTATTACTTAAGAGGTTCCGCAAGTATATTTATACAGGAATGAATGAAAGTAGGTGAGTGGGTTATTTCCCAAGAATGAATGTGTGCAAAAAATGGTCGGGCAGAGATTATTATGTGTCAAGTGTACCGAAAAAGGAAAGGATTTCCATTTTCCTGGAAATTGAATACTGAATGAAAGACGGCAGTTGGCAGTCCGTGGTGCATTTTATCTGAATTCAATATATTAGAGGGGTTACTTTACTTTCTGAATCCGTACATTTCAATTTTGCATGGCATCCCAACACACCAGCATATGAACCAGCATGTGAGTGGGAATGTGAATCAAGGCGTGTGAAGCAAGGTTTCTTTTGTGCATAGCTGAGCACTGTGTAGTGAGGAGTAGGAAATGGAATGGAATCGGATGATCGAAGCTGAAAGAAATTTTTTTCTAGAAACTCTAGGTAGGAATTTTATTCATATATTTTTTCGGATTTTTTTACTTGAAAACCTGAATCGGAATCAGATTCAGAATAAGAATAAGAATCAAAAGGAAAAGTATCCATTCACAATCGGATATGAATACAAAATGAGTTTTCTCAAACTTGATTCTCATTCAGTATTCAGTGTAAAGTGATTTTTGCTTTTGCTTGAAAAATATTTAGTAGGAGGGAAAAAGAAAAGCTTGGAGCATACCTTTTTTTTGTAATGGCCAACTTTTATTGAAATTTTTCAAAAAAAAAAAAACATGGTATGAAATTCATGTACATGTTTTTACAGATGAAAAGATTTGTAATATTAAGCTATAATATTAAAAAGAAAGAGTATTTTAATTTTCCAGGATAAAATTGAAAACTCTAGACTCTAGACTCTAGACTCAAGACGTTTAGATCTCAAAGCTCAAAACTCACAGCTCAACTTGAGTAAAAAGTAAAATGTCCTGTGGAAATCTTGATATGTATCTACTATATCTACCATACATATTCATGGATATGAATTTAAGTTTTCATAATATTTTCCCAAGTTGTTGTTTTGACAACAAGAACATGAACAAACAAGAACAAGTACAAGACAAACCGTGCAAAAAGTCGAGCCTGAAGGGATACAAAGTACTTTTGTGTTTTCCATGTTTTGGACTTGTGCTTGTACTCCTCTTCTGCTTTGCTGCATGACGTTCTCGGTTCTGTTCTGTTCTGTTCTGTATTTTGGTAGTACATGTGTACAAAGCTGAGGAAGAGCTGTGCTCTGTGCAGCATTTAATACGAGTGTTTTTTCTCGTTGGTTCCTGTTGTTTGTTTGCCCGGATCCGGATTTGTACTTGGATTTGGATTTAGAATTGTGTTTGTACTATGAATTACAGAGTTATAGTTTATACATTTATTTATCTTTATTCCATATTCCATATGCCTTGTTATGAAAGAATGAGAAGTTCCTCGTATTCTTATGCATTGTGAAGGAACACAACTTGTAAAATTTTTGCTTCTTCATTCTTCATGCTTCAACTTAAGTCAACTTCCAAGCCCAACGTCCAACGTCCATGTCAGCCTCAGTCTCAGCCTCAGAGTCAGAGTCAGAGTCAGCTTCAATACTGTGCCATGAACAAACTTGCCTGTAGATAGGGCAAAAGTTTTTACGTCAAGTCTAGAGTCTGGAGTCTGGAATCTGAAGACAGTGTTTAGTGTTTAGCTGGTAGTTTGTTGTTGATAGTCATCGTCATACACAGGAGCAGGAGTATAAAGTATAAAGTAGTTTTCCGTTTTCTTTCGCTCCCGTACCTTGAGGATTTCCGCTTGGTCCAAATCAAAAAGATTTTCCACATGAAGAAAACTCGTACAATGAAAAAGGAATATGATGATGACTAGAACTATGACTATGACTACTTTGTTCACTCTGTAAACTGGGGAAATACAAATAGAAATTCTCCTCCAACTTCAGCTCCAACTTTGTACGATGTACTATTTACTGTGTTGGTTTAGCCTTCCAAAAAAATTTCCTGTACAGTTCTCTCATCATCATATCTCTTTATTTTTCCAAGAAAGTTTTCTCTCTCTCTTTTCTGTCTGTGAGATCCGCAGGTATGAAGGTACGTTGGAAAGAAATAGAAGAGTTTCTATTAGAAAAACTCTTCAGTGTGCTTTCAGCATAGCTGGAGGTGTTTCTTGGGTTGGCAATATCCATTTTAATTTTCATCATCCAGTTTCTCATCTCCCATTTCTCATCTCAAATATTTTCAAATGTATTTGAAGGGTCGAATTTACTTTGTATATGTAACAAAATGAAGATGATGACGTCCAACCTCAAATTTCATAGAATGTAGAAGTTTTATGTTATTAATACAAATTACAAATATTGAGCATTGAGTATGAAATTTCAAAATAAATGTAGAAACCCACTAGTTTTTGTTTTCGAGTTTCCAAGAAACACAAGAACTACAAATGTATGAGTAGATCAATTTTTGAAAAAAAAAGTTTCACACACTCTAAAAATAATCTGCAATGTTTAGTAAAAAAAAAGTGTTCAATATTAATTCAAATTAAAAATAGGAGGTCAAATTAGTATGACGTCAAGTAGTCAAGTTTTTAAGAGTCAAGAGATTTTATGTCAACGCGATATTTTTCCTGTGGCTTGCTGTTTCTGACTAAGCCATCGCCTGGATTAAAACAGAAATAGAAAAGAGTACTGGAGGAATTATGATATGAAAATTCCAAAGTTCCATTGTTTTTACTGTTCTAAATTTTCATAGCATGGTTATGGTATTCGCAATGATGCTCTTATTTTCATCCAACGGAAATACTACTAAATCCAGTTATTTACATGTGTTGGGTTGAGTCAGATGGATTTGCATAAAGTAAGCCCAAGGAAGTCGTTCTATAATCTTCGTACGATATTCATGTTTATATACTTATTTCTTGGGTTTATTCCTGCATATTTTTAGCTGTGGCTATAGATTGTAGTTCCAGTTGGAGATCAAGAGTAAGGACAAAAATTCATTGGGGAAAAGAATAGAAAATACAAAGAGAGAGAGAGAGAGAGTTTCATTATTATTTTCACAGTACTGATATTTTTATCTATTCATTCCTTCTTTCTTTCTCTCCTTCTTCTACGCAGATATCTTATCTCATTCTCCGTTCTCCGCATTTGTAGGCAGATTATGTCAGGTTTTTATGAAGGGAAAACAATGAAAAATGAAAAGTATAGAAAAATATAGTGAAAAGTTTGTCACGTCTGCATTTGTCTTTTCTTTCTGTTGCTTTCTTTGGATTCTCGTCTTTCGTTGTTTCATACACAATGGACCTACGCACGTCTAGAATATACACTATACAGCACGTGCTGTGTCTAAATTATTTGAATATTGTTCATTTCATCACAACCTTTTGCATCCTTCCATCATCATCGTAAAGCTAAATAAAAGGAGGAAATGCTGATTTAGAATTCCGATTCCGATTTTTGTAGACATTGTAAAAAATTCCTTTTCATTGTTTTACATCAAAATTAGAGGAATTCATCTTCATCATTTTTTGCAAGAGTTGCCCTCCTGTTTCATGCTTTAAATTAAAAGTTGTAGAACGAAAAAAAAAATGAATATGAGTCATAATATTTAATAGTACAGTGACTGGGACTTGAACGTCTAACTAGATTAAAAAGTTTTAAAAGTTTAAAAATCCGGATTCCGGAATTCAATTTTGATCCGTCTATTTAAATTACATGGAGTCATACTTTGTTTAGTGTATTACGTAATACTTTACAAATACTTTACATGCATGATATTGTATGTATTATGTATCTACAGGTACTAAATGTGGAATTTTGTGCAACGGGTAGTTGTTGTTGTTGTTTGTCTACTGAGAAAAACAGGTTTCATGTTAATATTAAAACTCATTGGATTTGAATTGGGATTCGGCTTTGGATTTTTGCTCATCACTAATAAGTATCTGTAGGTTGTATAGGTGCTTTAATTTTTTTCCGAAACAAGTTCCAAATCGTGTAAAGCTTTTGTGTTTAATGAAAGTGCATGCATGTATAATGTGGATATAATATCAACTTACTCACATCAGACATTAGACATTAGACACTAGACATCCGACGTCTCACCGTGTTTTGAGCTGTGATGAAGTGAAGGACAAAAAGAATGAAAGAGTAGAGGAGGAATGCATAAGCAAGAAAACTAATCGGGAGGGAAGGAAGCATCAACTGTAATAATTGAGAATTAAGTATATTATATTAAGAGAGAGAGAGAGAGGAGAAACCTGCTGATCAATTTGGTTCGAGAGAATGTTTAATTCCCTCTCCGTTGGAAATAATATGCATCCACAATCTACACTATACAATGTACAATGTACATGTAAAGCATTTTCATTCAATGTGAGATGTGAACTCACAGCTCACAACCTGCGCTTTCGTCTCTCAAGTCTCTTGCTCTTGCTCTCCGTCTTTGTCTTTCATCGTTCGTCTAGTCGTTAGACTCTAAACTTGAATTTTCATTAAAACCCGTCATTACAGATTACAGGTGTACAGAAAGAGTAAAAAGAGTCAAGTCAAAAGAGAGTATTACGATTTGTTTTCCTCTGTGTAACAAATCTGCATGTTTATATTATGCAGTTTGTACATTGTACACTGTATCATTTTTTTCTAATGGTAAATACAATAAGCAATACAAAGTGTACAAAGTTTACAAAGTACAAACTAGAAACTACAATTTTGAACATTACAATATGATAAGAGAGTACTCAAGAAAAGTAGTACAAGTTGAAACGACCGAGCAATTATGACAAGGTTCTGGAGCCACTGTGTAACAGTGTAACAGTGTTCTGCTCTGCTCTCATTTTTTTTCTCCATTTCTATGTTATTATCATACGTATAGTATTATATGTTTCATATCTACCTGCGATTAGTTTTCTTGGCAGAATTCTTGTGTTATTATTATTATTGTTTTTACTTTTGCTTTTGGTGCTGCTGGTGTTGATGTGGGTGTTGGTTTTATGTTTTATGTATGCGTGGATTTTGGATTTGGATTTTGGATAAGATAGGTAAACCGAACCAACCATGGGAGAAATTTGACAGGATTCTCATGCATCCCATTACAAAAGTTGCCCACTCAAAAAATGACGAACAGAAATTCATACAGAGATATTACATGTATTTATTTACTAAATAGTCCTCCACATACATGTGCACCTTGTGCTGTGTACTGTGTACTGTGTTGAATGTAGACAAAGTAATCAAATAAATAATGTATTGCTTGTGCATTCCGAATGCATTACATTTGGATTTTTGTCTAATGTCTAATGTGAAGCGGAGTGGAACTGTGAACTCATCTCCACTGATATAATTACTATGGTCAGGTTAAGAAGGGAGGCAGAGACCCACTGATGAACAAGTCAAGTGCATCATTATACTAGTCATAAAATGTACACGGTGTACTGTACATTTCACAGTAAGATAATATTCATATGGAAATTCAATACCATGCCGTTTCGTTTTCAGGTTCAGTCTGATACTGAAATGTAAAATGTAATTATGAGAAGAGAAAAGTTTTGCAACTTACTTTTTCTTTCATTTTTCACTGTTCACTGTTCAGTTGATACATGTACAAAATGTAGTGTGTAAATAATATGGATATTTGCTCTTAATATTGTTCCACGATATGTTACGCACTACGCACTATATATCTGTACAAATTCATTTATTTAGTCAAATTCCCACGTGGAATTGAATTACACATTCCATTTGTCTCCTGTCTACTTCTACTTGTTGTTTTTTTTTTAGTTTTATAATTTGACTCATGTCTACAGGAAATTTGCTTTTCAACATCATCCGCTTCTTTTAAAATTAACAAGGAGGGAAACTGAAAAGAAAAGATGAAATCTGAATGTTGTTTGCATCCAGTTTCATTTGTCTTTTTATTATCTGGACTGTTTCTCTCGAGTTGTACTTTTTGCGTTTGGGTTCCTTAAAAATTAGTGCATACGTAAAACGCAAAAAGTATAATAAAAAGAGTGTGTCTTGATGCTTTATTCTTGAGCTGCACTTGTCTTATCAGTACTTTGACAAGTGGAGCAATTGAAATGGATGCATGTGTGTGTGTGTTTTAAGCATCAAAGGATCATTGTAGGAGTATGTAGAATGTAGAATGCAGAGTACAGAGTGCAAACTGTAGAGCACTTGAAAATCTTGAATACTTGAATGTATGATCCTTTTCATTACCATTTCCCCTTTGTTTTTCCACTACCCGGATTTCTTTTGGGAGTTTGGTGTAAATGAAGTGGATTCAAATACGCACTTGTGCACTACACTCTACACTCTACAAACTACTTGAAGATGCACAATGCAGATAATATCTGTGTACTATGTACATTGTCTACGTGTGATGTGCCTTCACAAGTAAAGATATTTTTTGAGTATGGAGATGCAGTTATTTGAGTGTAAATTCCAAAACAAAGAGGTTCATGAAAAAAAACGAGTGAAAATGAAAGGGGGAGTTTCTATCACATACAGTCAAAGACAGAGACGTATTTGTACATTTGTACATTTGTATATTTTGATGCACATGAAGGAGTAGAGTTTCAAGTGTCTTCTTTTCTTCCTTCAGATGACATGAGCAAATGTGAGTGTGAATGTGTATGTGTGTGTAATTTGGATTTGGATTTTCATGAGAGCATCTTGATGGAAAAGTGCAATTCGGATCTGAAAATGGCACACACACACACATGCACTTGAGTGGAGACATGATACGATCCCGACTCCGACTCGGAGTATGTAGACTGCACACATTTGTCTTTTTGTCTACGTGTGTAGGAAAAGAGTCATTCAAGTTGAAGGATTTCCCGTTAAAACAAAGAGAGTGTGTGTATGAAGGAGAGTTTTTGGGATTGATTGAGAGAAAGAGAAGGAGAAAGAGAGTGTCAAGAGTGAAGAGGACATGGTTCAATATTGTACATAGTAATAATAATATAGTAATAGTAATCGTATGTGTGAGTAAAAGTTTGAATGGGGGTTTTCATTTTCGTTTTTGTGATGTGAAGTGAGTACAAGTACTTGACTAATCGACACCCTCTTATGTTTCTTTTGTTTCAGCAGGTCTCGCAAGGATTCACCAACACCAAAGCTAAACCAAGTCAAGTCAAGTCAACCAGCAGAATCCGCATCCGCATTGACTAGCGACTCGAAGCTGAAGCTTGAGTCTCGAGTGATTAGGATTAGAGAAAGAGAAAGACGCCTCCTCCAATGTGACAAAGGAAAAGCAATTAAATCCGCTACTCCATCTCATCTCTACTCTACTCTACTCAACTCAACTCTGCTCAACTTGACTACCCAGTTGAAAGAAAACAAGGAACTGGAATTGAAATAAAATAATAAAAAAAGAAGAAAAAAATCTACAGTGAAAAAAGTGACACAACCTTAAGTTTATAGTTTATAGTGCGTCAAACTAGATACTACATATATACTTACATTAAGTTAAAATGTGTCCATTATTATTATGATGAATATGAATTTGAATTCTAATATGAATATGAAAGAGTATCGACATTAATAAGAAAAAAAAAGTGCAGTGACAAGATTTAATATTTCATATATATATCTACATATGGAGGATTTTTTGATTGAACGACTTTTGATTTCCATCCATTTAGGACGTGCGTCAAGTTGCTCGAGTCAACTCTTGAAATTCCATTAATGTGGACTAATCGTTTTCTATTCAAAGTGACTTGGTTGTCATTGTCATTTTCAGTTTCATTGTCGTCTTCGACTTTTTATTCGTGTTCGTGTTCGTTGCCTTGCTGTAATTTGAGTAATACAATTCTCCATTCTAAAGAAGGCTGAATCGGAGACACAAAAAAATATAATAGTAATAATAATAATAATATAATTACATAGTGAAACAAAAAGAAAAAAGATTTAGATTTTTGTGCTGTGGAAACACTTGAGGAATACGGAGAGAAAAATTATGGAAATTTTACACCAAGCTCAATCCTCAAATATCAAAATGTTCAGACTCACCACGCTCATTTTCATTCTTCTTGTTGGATTCTCCTCTTTTGGAACTAGACAAGTTATTGGAGCCGAACAAGGTAAATTTAATTCCTTTGTCTTTTTGTCTTTGTCTTTCTTTTCTCTTTTTTTTATTTTATTACACAAAACATTCTTTCATTTTGTTACATTTTACATATTACATGTAATAAAATGTCATTTTCTTTTTTACATCATACATGTATTTAACAGTATTTTTGCATAGACGGCAACTTGAGCTGTAAAAAAAATTGAAATCGGTTCATATTTCATTCGGCGTATAAAACCATTCATAAATACAGCAAGTAATCATATACACTGTACATTGTACAATGTACATATTATGCAATATTATAGTACCGGAAATGGCAAGGGTTATAAAATATAGGGCGAGGAAGGATTCGGAGAAAAATTAAATACAATGTACCAATATCCTTTCTTTTTTACTTTTTATGACTAATACAATATACAGATATGATGTTTGTTTGCTAGTGGTTCTCATGTTTATGAATTTGAATTTGAATTTACTTTGGGTGGATCCACGTGTGTTTAATACATGACGTTTAATAGTTTTAGTGTCACTTTTGTCAACCTTTCCTTTGTTAGTCCAAGTGTTATAAAACACGAACAGTGTGTGCATAAAATATACATGTAGTATAATTTGTACGTGCTGTTCCCATAAAAACTTTACATTGTAGATTCATGCTGAAAGATCTATAAGAAATCTTTTAGTACAAAAACTTGGATGTTGGAACTGAGAAAATGTTTTGTCATAAAGAGTTGGAGAAGGTTGAATGCTGAATTCCGAATTCCGAATGTCGTTGTCGAATGTTGAATGTTGAATGTTGAATGGCGCGGAGAGAAAATGATGAGAGATTTGAATTTTTAATGGATTTATTTGTTCGAGTTTGTACAAAGTGCAAAGTGTTGGTGGATGTCATCGGCGTCGTCATAGATTTTCTTCTTTTTCTTGGTTTTGCTCTTCAAACTATGAAAGAATTTTAAGGAAAAAAACTCGACGACGACGACGGTGGTGGTGGTAGAGAAAGAGAAAAGAGTGACAAAACTAAAATGAGAATGAAATGGCAATGACTCGAATGGGAAAGGACAAGTCGTGTCAAACTTAAAGTAAAGCTTTGTCTGCACACATTTACAATATGCAGTATAAATTATAAAGTACACAGTATACAGATGAAGAATAAAGAATGAGGGAAGTGGAGAAAACAGGACAGAGAGCAAGAACTGTATGTTTTATATTGTATGCTGTATGGTATACGGCAATTTCATGAGGACAAGATGAGTCGTTTAAATTCTGACTGGAGTCAAAGAATTCTATTGTGGAATTATTTATGAGCTCGTATAGCTCGTTATCGTCGCGTTAGTTTTCTTTTCGTCGGATTCCTCTCTTCGTCTACTTCGTCTTGTTCCTCTTGTTCAGTCTCTCATCATCATCAGTCTCCATCTTTTTCCTCAACTTATTCCACGACTTGTTCTTATTTCTTATTCCTCTTGGATTTGACTTCGACGTCGACTTTGGCTTTGGCTTTGGCTTTTCCTTGAGACCGCGACTGTGTTTTGTGTTCTGTGTACATTTATGACCGACACACAAAGAGTTGAAAAATTATCATTTTTATGGGAACGACCAAACATCCAGCCACCAGCATCCAGAATCCAGAATCTAGTCAACCATCCGTATGAAACGGAATGGAATGGTGGACAAGACGAGGGAGCCCTGCTTGCTGCTTGCTGTTTGTGCAACTCTCTGTATTTTAAATACTGTTTCCATTACATAATTTCCACCTTTTCTTCAACTGTATAATTCTTTCTTCAAGTCTTTTTTTATCACGTGTTGTATAACGTTCACTATTCACCATTCACCATTCACTGTTCACTACTTATTCAAACGCAGGTACTTTACCTTACTTCACCTTACGTTTTTTAGATGGACACTTAGCTATAAGATGAAGAAAAGAGTGAGAAAAAAATGTGTTGAAATAAATACAAAATACAAAGTACAAAGTATCAACTCCACATCCCAACAATAGGAATCAGGTGAAGGGTTTTGGTTTTGGTTTTACTTTACACCTACGTACATATATAATATGTACACAAGTAAATACTTGAAGACTATTCATTTGAACAAAGTTCTTTTTCTTTTTCTCATCCATAGAAATTACTACCATAAAGTACAGTGCACAGTGCACACTGTACAGACAATAAGAACTTTTCGAGTAGGAGTCTATCTGTACAAGTATGTATGTATAAGATGAGTAAAGAGCATTCATGTCTACTTACAACATGATCATGATAGTGCTAATGACGATTATAATAATAATAATAATAGTTGTAATATCTGCAGCAAGATTTGAGACTTGAGATTTGAATTTCTAAGATTCTATAAAATATAAAATGTTCGTTAAAATTTTCACACGTAGACAAGTACTTGAAAAAGAATAGAAGCATCATTATCCTTGCTTAGGCAATCTTTAATGTAGATGTGGATGTGGATGTAGATGGTACAAGTATCATGATGGTGATCATGATAGGACTGGGCTAAAGTTTAATACAGCTACTTGCCATTCCTATTCCCATTGCCATGAGACATGAGACATGAGACAAATTATAATGTAATGTAAATGCAAGAGAACGACCGTAGTCTTTGTTATGCTAAGTCTTCTTTTGAGACTTGAGTTTTGAGTTTTGAGCTTAAGTTGTGCATATACATTGTACACGTAGTCGCAGTCTTAGTCACAGACTCTCTTTCTGTTTCTGTTTCTCATTCTCCTTTTTGTCATGCGAATGATGCTCAGCTACACATGAGGAATACAAAGTGAGAACAATAACAGTTAGACCAACAAAGGAGATTTTTCCCCGTGTTGAAACATTAAACGGACCCGCTTTACGATTATTGTTCTTGTTGTTGTTGTTGTCGGGACAATGTTTTAGAGATGTGAAGGCACACACTGCAACTTTCTAGATTCTAGATAACTATAGATATAGTCTAGAAATATCCCTACAGTACAATGCTAAACTGTCTAAGGCCTACCGTCTACCTTTTTGTACTTTTGTACTTCAAGTATATACCTTGGAAATATGAATATGAAGGTTAATATAAATATTAATATTCACAATGTATTTATGATTATGACCATGCCTACCTCGGCTATTTCTTCCTTTTTCTCTCGCTGCTGGAGTTGCTTAAAACTACAAACTACAAACTGTACAATATACAAGCTCTTCCTCAGTAATCTGAAATCTGACATTCCGTAAATCGTAAATTTAAGTGAAACTTATTGGTACTTTTCCCGCAGTACGGAATAGAGAAAGAGCATACGGAATAGATATTGTCTTCACATGAGTATGTACTCTGCATATCAAATATCATATAATATACAATATGCACGGATGTACAAGCGCATCGTTTGTCAGTTTCCGCAGCACATGAGTGATTTTAGACCAAAAACTGGGAGATTGAAAAATGAAAAATGAAAACTCATTCAACCCAATATAAAATACAAAAGGGAAAAAAAGGAAAAGGAAAATGAGGGAGAAGAAGAAAAGGAATAAAAGGGAAAAAATACATTCATATTCATATTGTACTTTGATCATTTGTTTCTTAATTGAAATGGAACAACATTCTTTGACATGTCAATGGATAGTGGATAGACATTGGACATCATCATCATAACCCGTTGGATGTTGGACGTTCGACGTTCAACATACAGTATCTGCGTGGAACAGACAGCAGACAAGTATACATGTGTAGACATGTGTATATGGTAATTGAAAAATATGATGTGTGTGTGTGTGTATGTGTGTGCATCCCTTCACCTTCTCCTTATAATTTTCAAACATGGATATCTCCGCGGTCTCCACATGGTCTCATTTGGGTTTTCAAGTTTACTGTAGTTTTGGTTTGATTTCAGTTTCAAAAATCATGGATGGATTTGTCTGGAGGTTTTGGGTTCAAATTTGTGTGCAAAGAAGCGGAAAGTTGATGCTCATGTTTGATGGTTGATAAGTGATAGCGCAAAGCTTATCTCCGTTTGAATTCGGATTTGTTCTTGTACTTGTACATTGTACTTGTTCTTGTGTTTTGAGTTTTGAGTAAAAGTGAAGCGTGTGTATTGTGTATGGATTTTAACCTCTTCTCTCCCTCCACTTTTCACTCTACATTTACTTTAAACAATAGAACCCAAAATATAAAATTGGCTTGGAGCTTTGAGTTTTGAGCTTTGTTGGATTCAAATAACTGTACACTGTACAATGGAAACTGTAAAGTGTATCCGTACATTTTGTGTACTCTATGAAATTGAAATTAAAATTCAAAATTAAAATTTTGGGGTTCATGAAATTCCCGTTGTTGTGGTTCTTTTTAAGTATTTTTATGTATTTAGTATTTATTCTCAGCTGGTATTTTGTATTTGGTTTTTGGTTTTGTTAGTGGGAGCGGCTAAACGATGTTAATTGTTTGGAAAAAAAATCAATGAGAAATTGTGCGTGGAAAATTTCAACTTCCGTCGATGATGAGGATTTCAAAGTATAAAAAAGAGAGACTTGAAAGAATTTACAATTGAAGTACAATCAACTTGAACATGGGAATCATTCAACTTGACGATATTACAATATACAATGTACCAAGTTGTCAACTATACTCAATACATACAATATACAAAGTAGATAAAGTAGAAATATGAGCTTGCATGTGCATATAGATGCATTTTGTATTACCACGGAGCTGTTTACTGTTTACTGTTTGGGAACAACTTACAACTTGCAGGAACCAAACGCCAGACGATGAATAGGAAATTGAAGGAGGAATTTGAAACCTTATTTATTGGTTGTCTTGAATCTCTGTCGAATCTTGAGTCTTGAGACTTGAGACTTGAGCTTCAGCTTCAGCTCTCTTCCTTTTATATATTCACCGAGTTTCCTACAAGAAAACGTAAAGAGAGACAGAAACGGAGAGAGAAAGAGAATAGAAAAGAAGTTGAAGAAGATACGCTTCATCGGTTCTGATATTTCTTCACAGTTTGAAAGATGGATGGGATACAATAGCATGCTTCTGTTTCTATATCCTCTCCTTTTTCTCTCCTCCAACTACAGTACAGATTAAAGATACACTAGGCTTATCCTTATCCCACTACTTTTTTATATGGACCTTTTCCATCCCTAGACATTAGACGTACACATAGATACACATAGAAAATCCGTTGTATGGTTCGGTTTAAAATCCAGTGCCATCCACAACATTATTTTTTACCCATGTATAAATTTTATATCTAAGAATATATTAGGAATTAAAGACACGAGTAAAGTTAACTACATAGTTTGAGGTTTTGGGTTTTAAGTTCCAATTCTCTCGGTTTGTTTACCATTTTAGGCTTCTTCCTCTCCACTTTTCTCCTCTTCGTTTCAGTTTCTGTTCTCTGTTTTCTGCGTCCATGAGCCGTCATCTTTATTTTCTTTATTGCTCATCAGTGTACAATACTTGGACTTGGACTTGTACTTGGAAACTTGGGTATCTTAAGTTCTCATGTAAAAACCATCAAGTGTAGCGGGTAGTTTGTAATTTGTAATTTGTTTCCTTCTTTTTTTACTTACTTCACATGCAACATCTTTAGTTACTCTTTTAGTACTTTTTCTTGAAGTCTGGAGTTCTTGAGTTCTTGAGATGGAGGAGATGGAGGTCCAGGAAGATACAGAAGAGAGAAATTGGTGTATAGAGAATGATAGTGGGAATAGGAATGAGAATGAGACAGTTTCTTTATTTCTTTGTAGCCGTTTTTGTTGTTAGGTAGTCGGTATTTGGTAGTTGGTGGTTGAGGAGTTGATTGTCCATGTGGGACGAGGGAAGAATAGAGGAACAAAAGCCCTTATGTAAAGGACGTAATAACTAGGAGAATAGCAAGATTCGGTTCATTATGGTTTTTCTTTTGGCCGACGGCATACAAACACACACACACACACATACTTTTTAACACAAAACACTAGAACATTAGAACACTAGACAAAAAGACACATCCACATAAACTGTTTTTATCTAGAGTACAAGAAAGAACTAAAAACAGAGAGAGAGAAGATACTTACTCTGCTTTTCTTGAATCTTTGAGGGAAAACTTGAGGCTAGTGAAACCAGCCCGTGAGGATTCATTCTATTACAGAATAGAGAGCATACGAACACAAGATACAAACAACACAGAAAAGAGTATAATATAAAATAAAAAAAACAATAGGTTATACTGTATACTGTTTAGTGTATAGTTACAGATACGTGCAGCACTTACACATGTACAAATGGTGATATTCAAAATCCAAATCCCTACATATGGAATCATCATCATTACTATGTGTAGCAAAGTCTAGTATCTACCATCTAAAATCAGTAGTGGTAAGTTTACCAGTTCAATAGTAGTAGTAGGAGTAGTTGGTAGATTCATGGGTAAAGTGCGGATGCATCAGGCATCAAACTCATGTATGTGTGCATCAATATGTATCCATGTATTTCTGTGGGTAATGTGTAGCAGACATCAACATGTGAGTCTTCATGGGAAAATAAAAGAGTGGAGGAGCCGAACGCCGACAAAAAGGTGATTTTTTGATGAACGTTTATAATTTTTTTGTCAGTTCACGGTCTAATGTGGAAAGGACAGGTAATTTTGAATCTACTCCTGTGTCTACACTTTACACTGTACATTGTACACTCTTTACATGTGCCTTGTCTTATACAACTAGAATAAAGAATGTAGAGCTTTGGTTTTAGTTTTAGTTTTAGATGAACCAAAACTAAAGCAAAGTGCACATATGGAGCAAAACAGTGTTACAAACATTGTACATTTTACATATAAAACTACAAACACTATGTAGATATTTTTACCGAAAAGTTCCCAATGTACCTGTTCACTGTTCACTCTACATTTTCAAACTTTTGTGTACTATACAAGATACAAGTCTATTTTAATGCTGAAGACCATTTTATCTAATCACATCTCAGATTTTAGTTGCTGTACTGTAGTTTTTGAGTCACAAATCTTTTTTTTCTTCTCCAGAGTCATTTCTTCCATCGGGTACATATTGAAATTTGTGTATGAAGTGTGGACTATGGAGTGTGGACTTGTACAATGGAATATTCGAAATATGAACAACGAGATGACAACACTTATTACAAAGTGTTCTTTATGATATGTAATATGTATCATACAATATTATATATAATATAATGATGAGGATGAGGATGAAAAAGAAGAATGAGAACAAGAGGGAAAATGTTTGGTCAGAGTTTTATTAAGAAGGAGAAGAGAGTGTCGGTGAAACAAGAGCAAGAACATATATAAGAACAAGAGCAATAGCAATAGCTTTAGAATTACAGAGTCAGTGCATGACAAATTCTTTCCTGTTATGCACGCTCGAGAAAATCGAAAGAGAGGGAAAAAAATTAAATCAACATGCTGCACTTGTGGATCATTACTAAATTCTTCTTAGACTGAATCTTTTACTCTGGCTACAGTGTACAGTATACATTTTACCGTCCTTTCTGCCTTCCTTTCTATTTCCATTATACATTATACGTATATACTGATATTTATATTTATATTACCCACATGAAATAGTTTCCACATTAGATTTTTATTCGCCATGACGCACGTAATTATTTTTTCTCAATTTCAAATTTCAATCCTGTTCTCCGTTCCCTATTCCCCTTTTATTCTTGTTCTTCTTGCTCTTCTTTATATTGTCATTACCATTACTATTATCGTAATGAGGAATAGTTTTTTTTTACATGGTAAAATAATGTATGCATTCATATTTTCAAGTCCAGCGAGAAAAGAGAAACAACGGACAACCGATAGGACATGTGCATTGTGCTCTGTGCATGTGTGTGTAAAATTGATATTCAAATGTGGGGGAGATAAAAGAGCCCCGTTTACATACAGCATACAGTATACATGCTCACAGGAGTACATAATAATTCCATTATTCTTTTCATTACAAATATTTTTTAAATAAAAGAACCACACACAAAGTGGATCAACAAACAACAAATAACAAACAAGAAGCATCAGACTGCCGGATGAAAACTTTTGAAATGAATTTTTTAACTAACCTCTTTTGAAAAAGTGAGCAAAAATTTAAAAGAGCTAAATTAATTCAACACTAAATTTACTCCATTTTTCTATTGAGAAATGAAAAGGAACACACACACCGTTGATGAACAAAATGATAATGATAATGGCCCGATATATTAGTAGGATAAAAAATCAAATGGGGGGAAACAGGTGATTTTTTGTAGGACAGATAAACTCAAAACTTTAGACTATAATAAAAAGCTTTAGGATTTTAAATTTCCGTAGCTCCGTTTTTAAAAAAATCCTATTTATGATCACTCCGTCTCACCTTGTCTTCAGTTCACTCTTCTGACTTTACAATTGTTACTTGTTACTTTTCCTGTTGCCCAGTCCAGTACCTGAGAAGGAGAATGGAGTCATTATGAGGGAGGATAATTACCATGATTTCTATATTTTACACTTGTGTCCAAGTTGTATATGAAATATGAAAAATGAAAAATAGAAATGTATCAGATGGGGCTACTCAATTTCCATTATGCTAGGCTTCCTCACGGTAAATCATAACCTAATGGTAAAAAAGACATTGAAGGAACCTGAACCCGAATCTACGGTACATGTAAAATGGAAATACAAAGTGTTATAGAACACTATTGTGTTTTGTTGTGTTCTTTTTTTCTCCTCTCGTTCAGCTTTAATATGATGGCTGTGGAGAATCCAATCCAGTCCACCAAAAAGAGTTGAGCTCCATCAAAAAAAAACTGAGGCAGCAATTTCCTATAGCATTGCCTTGACTGGCTTTCTTATATAATATAATAATATAATATTTTAGTTTATGGGAATGAGAACACGGATTACTTCACGCGGGTCGGTATACCTGTCTGTCCGTCATATTTTTGATATTGTACACTTGAACGACGGTCCCAGTCCCTGTCCCAGTGACATAACAACGTAACATACAAAAAGATACAAAATATGCACAAAAATAGTGTCTACTATTTTACTGATGAATATTCAAGATTGATGTTACTGTTGGAAATCTCTCAAATATTAAAAGTATAGAATAGAGAATAGACAGTGGACGATTCAAGATTCTTCTGTGAGAGAATTGTGAGTGGTGAGTTTGGAGTTTTGAGTGGGGCATGCGGGCGCATAAATAAATATGCATCTGTAATCTGTACCTTACACTTGCTCTTATTCAGTAGTTTGTAGTCAGTGGTGCAGTAGTATGGTGGTTCAAGTGCATATTCATGTCCATATTATTATTATTATATGAGTATACTGTACTCTGTACCTGTTCCATCATTAGTTTAAATTAATGAGAAAACGCATTATAACAAAACAAAATAGAACAACACTCACAGTATTTGAGAGGGCCTTGTGAATATTTTTCAGTGTGAAGTGTGTGTACATATGAGTGAATTTTAAAATTCAAAGGGATGATGGTGATGATGATGATGATGACAGTTTTTTGACTTTTACTTACATTACTTTTGAAAGTTCTCGTCGCCCTCGCGAGAAAAGTTGTAATTAGCTCCAGTTTCTCAGGATTCTCATTAAAGAATACAGAGTACAGAGACGACTCACATCTACAATCTACAGTTTACAGTTTAGGGTTTACGTTGTTCACTTTACATGGTATTGCAGTGTATTGCAGTCAATAACGCATATATTACGTATTCAACGTAGTCATCATCATATCCAAAGTTGTCGTTGTTGTTTTCGTCGCCGACTCATTGACTGACTAATCGTTAGCATTTCAAGTCATTAAGTTAACGTCCTCTTCGTCTTCGCCTTCTTATTCTTTTGGTTCTCTCACATTCACACAGTGCAGTGTGTTTGTGTGAGGTGAATGAATTTGAATATGAAAATGAATACAAATATGAATATTATTATTATTATTCTGAACGTATATTATGTAGTATGTTATGGTCATATTTAATATTTGTACCCAAATTCATTTGTTGGAAATATGTGTGGAATCCTTGGGAACCAAACCAAGTCAAACCAAACCAACAGAAGAGAAGAGAACTTATTTTCTTTTGGTTTCGAGTTTTCTACACTTTGCTTGGTTTGGGTTTCTTTTGTTATGCTCTCTGTACTCTGTACTTGTATTAAAATTCTGTGTGTTGATACATAGTTTTCAAAGTTAGATGTTGAGATTAGGTGAGAGGAGGACGGGGGAATAAAAGTGAGGTAAGACAATTTAAATCTACACTAAAAGCCTGAGCCAAAGTCAAAGCCAAAACCAAAACCAAAGCAAAAGGAAAATCCAAAAGGCAAAAAGCCACTGTCAGCATACAAATATGTGCATAGGAGACAAATGTGGACTGGGCGATGGTAATTTTAACCATAAAATTACTCTAATTGCAGGCAATTTCAGAACATGTGAAATGTGAAATGTAAAACGTAAAATGGTAAATGTAAAATGTAAAGTAACGACCAAATCCTATGCATACTTACTTACATTCTTGCATGCAGCATGCAGCAAGCATGAGCACTTTTAGTATAAAGTTTAAATAAAGTGATTTGAACGTTGGTTGTTTGTCTATACTTTTGAATTTTTAATATGGAGGTAGATAGATGGATAGACCACATCATTTTAGTTTTTGGCTGGAGGGACGCCGTGTTGAAAGTGTACAGAGTACAGAGTACATTGTACAGATACAGACAAACCTAGACAGCGACACATATAGAAAACAGAAAGGAGTAATAATAATTGCAAGTCTGCTTCTCTCAGTCATTCGAGTATATGAGATATTAGATATGAGCTGCAACATAGAGAGACACTTATTTATTTATAAAGTGGTAGTGGTAAAAGAGACCTAGTGAAAATAATTCAATTGACAGCTTTCAACTTGAAAACCCTAAATTCAAAATTGAAGCACCTTGCATTTTGCATTTTGTCACACATGTAATATAGGCATATTAATTATGATGTAAATATGAAAACTGAAACACGAAATGGAACGGTCAAAGTCTAAACTATAAACTACAAAATGTACCTTGAAGACATGTGGACGGTGGACCGAGTCTCAATATTTAATTTAATATTACGCAATATTAAATAATATGATTGGGTTTAAAGTTTAAGGTCTGTTGTCGTTATCTTTAGTGCTGTCGTTATATTTATGTCATGTCTCATGTGGTTCAATTAATTCCAATTATATAACATTTGAGTTAGTTTTTCACAGGTGAAGAGGAGAGGACAACTCAACTCCACTACACACCTAAATTCAATACATACATCACACATGCTCATTTTTACATACAACATACAAGTTTTAATGGACGAATGTATTGTATATCTTACTTTGACGAATTTGCATGCAGGCAGTACAGTTAACAGTTACATCTAAAATCTAAAGTATCGAATATGCTATATGCATGCATTATTATTACATATGCGTCTAGTACAGTACAGTATTTTGCAGCATAAATTGGAACATTTAATTTAAATGACTGTAAAGGCCAGTCCCACATGTCCAATTCTACCTTTCTTTGATTCAAATGGTAATGGTAACGATTACTTTTATTGGTCATTATAAATGCACATGTACAAAGGCAATGGCAAGGGCAAAGTCAAATTGTGTCTCCTTCTTGATGCTTGATGCACATTTTACGTTTTACAGCCTTCCCTTGTTGTTTTTCCCTCCACAGTCTACATAAGCAATTAGTGGGACTTTTCTACTCCTTTCTTCTTCTTTTGTTCTTTATGTCTTCCTCTTCTTGTTCTTCTTTGTCAGTTTTAATGCTGTGAATTTGAATTTAATACGAGTTGACGTGGAAAATTAATGAAATCATGACATTTGGCTTCTAAACTGTTCTTTTTTTTTAAAGGCCATTTTATCAACCTCAAATGCCAATAACTTGAGACGTGAACAGTTTATATGTGTATGTGTAGCATTTGTACATAAATGTGCATGTGTGTGTCCGTCCCTCTCACAGTTATGTGAAATCATAGCTATACTAGACTAGACAAATTGAATGCTCACAAATTCACAGGTAGAATACTTATATCAATATGAACATGTATCTACAAATGATGCTTTTTCTTCAGTCTGTCATTATGAGATATGCCCATCATAAATGTATCTATACCTGCAAAGAGTAAAGAACAAAGACAAAGAGAGATACAGCACGGAGGCGTTTCCATCTCATTGAGTTGTTAACTTGAAGACTTGAAGACTTCAATCCCAATGAACAAATGAACAAATGAGCAAATGGATTGACTTGAAGTTTGTCTTTTTTTGCCATCTTTATTCTTTGTGGAGTTATACTTCTTCGACAGCTCAACCTCAGAAGTTGAGTTGATCTTGGACTTGGACTTTGAAAGAGTTTGACTCTGTAGTCTGTATAATATTTATTTATCTACAATCTACATGTACATATGTACAATGTAGAATGTACAAGGTGCAGTAAGTACAAATGTATCTACATCAATATAATAATAAAAGAGATACAGATTGACTGTGTTTTTTTCCACGTTGGTATGGTTTACTTTTGAGTTATGACTTTTGTAATATTGTCCTGTGCCATGTGTTGGTTGTTGTGTTGTATCTTGTGTTGGAATTAAAAGAGAAGACCAAGAACAAGAAGAAGCTGATGGTGATACTGATGTTGATGTTAATGTTGATGGGGTCTAACAATGAGAAAGAACTACTTGATTTTTACAATGAGTGTATGACAGCTCATGTACATGTATTTATTACCTCTCCCTTCAAGTTTATTCTGTTATATTATAGTTCTGGCTCTGGCTCTGGCTCTAGCTCTTTTACTCTTTAACTTGTTCATCGTGTGGTCTACGACAACGACAACTATGACTACAACAAGTACAAAGACCAATTCAAATGCAAAGTCCGAGATGTATAGAAAACTATGCAAAAGGATGAGCAATGAACAGGGAACAGAGTTTAAATGAGAATGACGAAGATGAAGAGAGCGTTGAGAGAGAATCTACGTCTCTGACCTTTATTGTCTTCCTCACGGAGTTTTACTGTGATATTTCTTTTATTTGCCTTAGACGTGTACAGTGTACAACAGATGTATAATATTATGTACATCTTTAAGTTTTAAGTAGGGATGCATCATGTTGCTGTACATGTACATGTTAATGTTAATGTTGCTGGTTGGTTGTTGGTGATCATTGACTATCTAAAATCTAGACATTTTATTTTATTTTATTGTTTATTGTGAACATTTATTGTAAAGGTAATAAAAAAAGTTGTATTTTATGCCTTTTATACCACATTTTATTGAATACATGAACACATTGAGCATTGAGTATTGAGAGTGTTATGTATTATGTATTGAGTATTGAATATTGAGTACTGAGAAGCGAGTATGATAAACTTGGCGAAATACAAATACAAATACAAAATGAGCAGATTGAGGTATGCACTATTCACACATGTTGGATTTATGAGTATGCATATGCAAATGCATATTATGCCGAGATTTGAATATTTATATGACCTTAATCTATAACAGACAGATTGCTTTGAAAAATGTAAAGTGGACTGACATATGTCATGTATTGTGAATTGAACATACTATTTTATACATCGTACAATATACATATACATATTTACCATTTACAACTTACAAGAATTCCAAGAGAAGGTTTCAAAAAATAAGGAAAAAAAGGTTGATACTTGTCCAATTGAAATATTGTCTTTGTCTTTGGCTCTACATTTGTCACTGCATCCAACATCTGACTGCACTTGACTTACTTTTACCTTTTACATTTTACCCTATTCTCACTTGAATGGTAAATAAAAGTTGAACAGGATTACTTATAAGTGTAAATGTACATGTATTGATATTGATCTTGATTTTGCGATTGTGCTACGTTTTTGGTGTGGGAAGTGTAACAATTTGAAAGTTGAGGAAAGAATTTTGCAGCCAAAGGCAAAATTGTCAATTATTATTGCTTCAAATTTTGGCAAGTGTTGAGCAGTCCAGTTTTTTTTCTTTATTGTAAAAGACAATAGACGCTAAGACGACGACATTTTTTATGAAGAAAAAGGCCAGTTATGAGTATGTGTAATGTGTATATCTAAAGCATGTACCGTATACTCTGTATTCTCTTCTACCTTTTTATTTGGGATTTTGACTTTTAACTAAAAATGTACAGATATAGAGAATAATTAGTAGTGTGTTAATAGGTTACACCTATCTCTCCATGCTAAAAGTACTGGCCTTTTTATACATACTAGATACTGCTTACAGGTAGCAAATAGCAGGGAGCAGGCTGTATGTACAATGTACACGGGACAGCGAACGAGCAAGGATTCCACTGCGACATGAGTAATTAGTAATTAGTGCACAGTCAGAGCCAAGTAAAGCAAGCAAGTGAGCAAGCCCTCAGGTACGGACGACGGATGACAATTAGAAAGGGCATGTGGTTTTTGAGGCAGTAAATATAACACACATGTATAGTCTGTAGTTGGTAGTGAGTAAAGTGTACCTTCACCTGAAACTTGAGAGAACAAAAGGAATTTTTGACACTTTACATTAATAGTTTGTTTGAAAACTTCTTCATTGTCACCCTCGTTTGATGCTGATGCTGGTGTTGGGTCTGGTCTAGTCGGACGTGTGAGCTGTTATACAAATGAAATGAAATAGTTCATCAAAAACTAGTCATTTATAAATATAAAAAAGGAACCTTCAAAAAATACTGTATTTGTTTCTGTTACCTCTCGCCATGAGCCATGAAGCTTCAATATTTTACATTGTGTATGATAAATAAACAGTAGTAATTATTATTTTGGTGCGCAGTCAAACTTCCAAATTCAATTTAAATAAAATGAGATGATCTTCAGTCGCAGTCTTCAATCCTCACACAATTATTTTATTTTTAAACACATCACATGCAGCATGCGATCAAATCTGTAAACTTACATTAGATACACATGTATTACGTACCGTATATACTATATATACATTGGTGATTTAATGATGGGATGCGGAAAATGTTTCAAAATTTGATTTCTGATCATCAAGAAGAATCAAGAATCAAGAAGAATCCTGGGTAAAATTAAATCGGATATCGAGTTCATCTACATATTTTCATGGCATATCTTTTCTGTATCACGCTCCAACTTCTCAGATTCCGATTTTAGATTTGAGATTTAATTTTAGTAGCATAGTAAGAGTAAGCAATCGTCTACTCTATACATTATACATTTTACATTGATTTAGTTATTGTAACGTGATTTTTTTCTCGGAATTTTTTAGAAGCTTCCAACTTTCCATCTTTGAGTTTTGGAAGCATAGCCATGAGCAATGTTCCGGTTCTTCTCCTCTGCCTTTCAAGTTTATTTCTTTTAGATTATCCCCCTACAATCTTTTCCTTATTCTTTTGAGGATTTTCCAGTTTCCAGTTGAAGGAGTTGTATATTGTATATTTTATATTGTAGAGCGCCTGAATCTCCAGAACATTTACAATAACTGTGCCCATGCACATGCATATGCGCTTGATATCTACATATAAATGTTTAGTGCTTATCTTCATATTCCAATTCGACTTGATCTTGTATGATATGATTCTAAATTTATAATACATGTACGTGTGTGCGCACATCCACATGTAGAATAACAGATGAAATGTCTAATAATAAAAGACGAGGCGGTTTTTTGATATGTGAGTGTAATCTATGATTAAGTGTAATTTTCATCGGACAGGTCAGTCAGATCAAAATTTTGGAGGTTTGGAACAACAACTCAGAAGCTCAACCTTTGTACTTTGTACACTGTACATGTATCAGAAGATTCGTATCCATTATCCATACTCCATACTCCATGCCATATCAAACCCTACCAAGTAAAAATAAAACTCTAGCTAGAATCTAGAATGTGCCTCATAGTGTATTGTACTGGATCCTTGGGCGCATCCAATCTTCATTTTTTGTGTATTCATCATATACGAGGTAGATAGCAATAGTAGTAGAAATAGTAATTTTAATGGTGCACCGAATTCAGAAATCAGCCTTGAGCCTTGAGGAAAAATCGAGGATCGAGGAATGGGCTTTTAAAAAGCTTCCAGTTTCTAGTTTCCAGTTGTCAGTAGTTGCCTCCCCACTCCCCACTGCATACAGTTAAGTCTGTGTGATGTACGATAGCAATATTATTTATTTTTCAAACTATACTGCTACAATGTTTTACCTTAATTTTCATAATAGTTTGATTATTATTCATTACGATATTGCATTAAAGCTTGTTCTGCATATTTTGCACCGACAAAACGACAACAACAACAAGTAACAAGTCTGATGACTAATCTTTTTGCCTTGAATTTTAAGTAATGGTTTTGGGACATATGGTTTGGTGTGGTAGGATGAGGAGGAAATTACAAGTCAATAAATTTTACAATTAGTCCAAAATGAGAGAATGACACATTCATATTTGTGAAATATGATGGTTGATGGTGTTTGTGACTTGTGACACACCAGAACTAGAATCAGAACAGAAGGTCAAAATTAGAAATTTTAGGAAAATTGATAAATGACTACGGAAAGTCATCAGGAGTTTTCTGCTCCCTATTTATACAATGTACAATAATAAAGAGAAGGTTAACTCATCCTCATGAGTGTTGTATATTGTACAGGAAAAATAGGGAAAAGTTAAATGTGGACAATATCCTCATCCTCATAATATACACGGTACACTTAAGTGAAAATAATGGGTAACCTCCTTCTTCAATAAGCGACTGAGAACAGAAAGGTCTATTTCTGACTTTTAAACATGAATTATTAGTGGAGGTGGAGATGAAATTATCTAGAATCTGGAATCTGGAATCTCAATCGGATTCGGATTCAGAATTAAGAATTAACTACCCATTCACCATGTACCATTTACCAGAAACCAGTAAGCAGTAACTCGTACAGATAAAATACTTAATAAAAAATATGAAAGGAAAAGGAAATTTAACAGCAAATGTGTTTCGTGTTGGAAGAGTTTTTTTCAAATTCACTTTTTCAAAGCTTTCTCCATCTTCAGATGGATTTTATACAGGGATACAAAAATACTCATCATAGCTCAAAGCTTTCATGTTATTATTATATAATATACCTTTGAAAAAAAGGATATGAAAGATTCTAGTGTACAATAATAATATAATAGGACCAAGTAATTATCATGGAAAAAAGTAATGTATGTATGGAAATTACTAGTATTCAAATTTATATAATAATAATTTCTAGTCTAACGGCAAGTTTATCCCGTTCAACATTGAATATTCCCTTTTCTTTACTATACTGATGAACAATATCTTTGGATTATGGTGTTGCTCGGTTGCTTCTGCTTCTGGATCGGTGGTTTTTATCCCTTGGTTCTATTTTGAACTTGAGTTCCAGTTTCAGTTCCAGTCCGGTGGCTCGATTCTAGATTCTGGATGCTCACTGCATAATAATTGTTAAATCCCTCACGGAAATCATTTGATCGCTAATCAAAATACATACACTGATGTATATTTATAACATGCATATCTATATGAAAGAATAATAATATATGACCGTTCAAATTTTTCCAAGATAAAAATGAATACTGATCTTTGGATTTGAAATGGAAGCCATTTGGCCTGGTCTGTACAATATACAATATACACTTTTGTACTCTATTTTCTGTGTACATATGATATGGCTCGAGTTTGGAGCTTGTGGGCTTATTCTTCCTTCCTCTGCTCCCTCCTTCTCCATTTACGTTCCAATAATATCCTAATCTATCGTAATTTTATAATACAGCCGCCATCGTACTTTTTTTATATCTAAGAATATTGAAGACTACATCGCACGCTGTAGTTTGTAGTTTCTGTATACATCCTACATTGTTTCACGTTAAAAAAGTAGTAGAAAAAAGAAGTAGTGAGAGAGGAGGATCTCAAAGGGAAATTTATGCTCGACTTGCTTACTTGAATCTTGAATATTATCTTCATTCTTCATACATTTCAATACGAGATACGAGCAACACACATTCTGTCAAAATGTTCCATATGAATATCTTGAATATTCAGCATCAGTATTGTTGAAGCTCAGGCTGACCAGCATCATCAGTACAATTATGATTTACAGTTTACCAGTTTTCATTTTCTATCCTGTATCCTAGATCCTAGGTGCATGCACTACAAAAACAACCAGCCGTGGTACAGAGCATGATAATGTTCATGCATTTGAATTTGGAACCGTATTCGAGTTCAAAGCTCAAATGTATTTGTATTCTCGTTTGTATTTTGGATTTTAATAATTTCCCAAATACAAATATAGAATCTCCGTCTGTTGTGCTGTGTTGTGTACCTTTGTCTATTTCCATTTCATGTATAAACTTGGTGAGCGAGGGGGAGTTATGGGTACATAGGAAAATATAAAATAGATATATAAACCGCCCCGGGCTGAACAGAATAGTGAACGGTGAACAGATTCGGCTGGCATTGAACGAAAGGTACATAGTACAAAGTACATAATGCATATAGACGTAGAGTCGAAGGCGTGTTGTTGGTTGTAGGAGATTTCTAGATTCTAGATTCCAAATACTTGGTATTGTGTGCGCAATAATAATGGTAAGGACAGACAGAGAAAAAGGAAGGCTTAGAGCGTAGAGTGTATAGTGTAGAGCCCTTTTCCCTTTCTGATCCTATATTTGAATTTGAATGTTGGATTTTGGATTTGTATTTTGGATATCTCCCGGGTATTTACCTGAGCTTACTGTGTACTGTGTACAGTGTACAGTGTGTAATCAGCACTGCCTACTGCCTCCTTCCACCAGACACGCGTATGCTACGAGGTACAAGCTAATTCCCCATTTGGTATCATGTCATATCTGTGAGTGATGATATTCGTTTGTTCCTTCGTTTTTGTATGTAGAATGTAGAATATTAATACTCAGATTATGTATTTCTACCAATTTCTATTTTCATCCTCCTTCTTTTTAGAACGTAGATCGTAGAATGCATGGTAAATAAATGATAAGCTTAATCTGGATGAGGTTTGGTTTTGGATGTGGATTTGGTTTGTGATATTATTATTATCAAAATAAATACACTTTCTCATCCAAATAATTCTTGTGTACATTGGTACACTTTATTTGATTTGATTTGTTTTTAAGCTACGAAAGGATAAGAGATGAACATTGAATATTGATCATACACGCGAGTTTGATCCTATTTATTTTGTTTGGAAAGTGCACCAGGAATGAAACTGCATTTAATTGCACGTCTGTGTACTGTGTACTTTTTTCAATGAATTATCAGTACAAAGAACAAGTAAAATAAATAATGATGAAAGTTGAACAGATTGATTATGATCATGATGATGATGTGGATTTGGATGTGAGATTTACGTATTAATTTTAATGGGATGAAAATTGACCTGTAAATCTAAGGTTAAGTGACAAAAAAATCCATAAACTTTTTTTTTTCATCAATACTTTTATATGAATGAAACCTAACATTTAACACATTGGTTATTTGTTATTTATATTGTAGATTGTAGTATTTGTTATTGTTCTGATTTTTGTCCTAGATATTTTTTCTTCCCTCTTTCTCCTTTTCCTTGTCGACTAACGATGACGTTGAGGTTGTCTGCTCTTTATTATTTCTTATTTGTACAAGGAGTAGTTAAAATATGAATTTGTGAATAGGATCAAGACATAAAATACAGTAAAATGGACAAATGAGTTGACTCTGTAGGAAAATGAGGAAAAACCTAAGGTATAAAAGTTCGTTAGGATTTACGAGTGTGTGGAGTGAAGAGCGAGGAATACATATGAGAGTAACCAACCATCGTGTATTCATACTATTTATCGTAAGAGAAAGGGAATAATGTGTAATGTGTAGCAAGTAACAAGTATTCCCTGTGCTGATTTGCACCATCCATTTTGTGCTCTTAATTATTAATCTCTCTCTTAATCTCTGTTTCTGAGTAGTTATCGAGAGTATAAGGCAAAATGTGAAATGTGTAATGATCAGACTTTCTGTTGAACCGTTGAAATATCCCCGTAGTACTATGCAATATGTACTAGACTTTTATATTTTGGATTTTGGATTTTGCTCATGAGAAAAGTACATGTGAAATGTACAATGTGCAATCTACAACAGGGCAGGATTTATTTAATGGTTCGCCAATTGGTTTACTTTGGTTTGTGTTCAAGAAGGAGGGAAAATGTCAAAATTAATAGTCTGGAGTCCATGTGTGTGAATGAGTGTAATGTGTGCATATGAGTAGGTAAGACGTTCTAGTTCTAGTTGTAGCTCTAGTTGTTCATGATCTATTAATTTATGACTCCACATAAACTATTATACCCACCTTTTCCTTTGTCCAACTCTGAGTAATAACAACACACAAGTTTGGCGCATGTAAGATACATGATACATGATACAGATATAAATGCCAGTGTCTCCATAACTAGAGTAAAATAATATGTAGTGACTAGAGTGTAGAGTCTGAACAAATTAAAATTTTCTATATTAGTCTAGAATCTTGATCTATATGAAATATCCTGTCATGTAGATTGTAGATTGTAGGCTGTAGACTGTAGACAGCAGATATCCATACCTCTCTCTTCTCTCTGTTTTGTCTTCTATATTTTGGAAAATAATACAACACATCCAGTAAAATATAGAGTACAGCCCCAAGTCTCATTAAGGAGGGCATAAAGAACGGAAAAGAGTATTTTCTTGTTAAAAATGACTTCATTTCTTTCTCTCACTCTTTTGTTGGTTTTGGTTGGGGTTTTTTTACACAGTCCGTGTCAAACTGTTTTAGCGTGTAGTTCAAATCTTGTGCATGCAACAACCAACCATCAAAACAACATCATGCCATATCATACCATGTCTCAATACATTTATCTGTAGTCTGTATTTCATGTTCTGGTACGGGTTTCATGCTCATGTCTATTATGATTGTCTTTTGGTTTGGTTTGGTTTGGTTCGTCTACATCTACATCATAATAGACACTCTTTTGCTTATTACATATTTTTTTTGTCTGTGGATTATGATGATGATGATGTGTGTGTGTGCTGTTCATTTTAGATACATAACATAGTTTGTGGAGGTGCGTGGGCTGTACTGAGCTGGGTTCTGAGGTGAAGAAAAATAAGGGAAGTCTATCTTTATGTGAATTGCTGGATTGACTTATCGTTGGATTGGAAAGAGTTGAAGAATTTATATTCTAGTTTTGTTCCTTCCATTCCGATTTGGAATAAGTCAAACTTCAAACATGCTTCCTTCGTCTTCTTTTTGAATCAGAATCAGAATCAGAGCTACAGTGCATGTTGTATTTTGTATTTGAGTAAGATGCATCAGACAGACCTTCCTGTGTAAAGAACAGAGAAGAGAGCAGATGCATTTTAGATTTCAAAACCTATTTAGTATTTACTTTTACCTTCTCGCACGTCAGTCCTCTCTCTCTGTATTTTCTAGTCGTCTTGTCTTCATATACCCTCTGATTATATTCATTTAGCATCTATCATGCACATTGTACACCGTTTACCGATACTGATGCTGATATGCAGTCATTTGAACCACAGGAAATATCTCCTGTAGTAAATGTATACTTTACTTTTGTATTGGTATTGGTATGGTTGTCTTAATAGGAAAGAAAGGAGAAAAAATGAATTTATTTACAAACCAAGAAATGATATACAGTACATGTGATAAGGATCTCTCTTATTTCATATTTCATATTGAAGATCTATCGAGGGGAATAAACCAAAGCAAACCAAACAGTACTTATACCACTAGCTCCGTAATGGAGGAAAATACAAGATACAACATAGCACTAGACCTCACTTATATGACTATTAGCTCTGTGCTCTGTACATAGAAAGAAAAAGGAGAAGAAAAAAAAATAGAATTTTTCTCGGCTCTTGCGTGCAAATATTTGACCTCTGGGCGGGTTTTTTGTGTCGTCAACTGTACACTGTACACAAAGAAAGAAAAAAGTGGATTGCTAATAGCTAATAGGTAGTAGTTAGCTTAGTTATACCTCTCATCCATATTATATTATAGTGTATTCTATGGTATTTATTTTATCTCCACCACTATCCATATACATTTGTACAATTGTACATTTGTACACTTGTACTTGTATTTGTTCTTGTATGTTTGAAAAAGCAAAACCAAACCAAAGAGGATTCGTGTCAAATGACTACAAGATATTACCATATTATTGTATTATCTTACACCAGCGTACAAAAGGTTTTAATACAAAAGGTACAACACTCAGAATCAAGATGAAAGGAACGGAAAGAGATTTAATAGGATAAGTAGTTATTAGGATAACTATAAATACTAACTACGATTTTGATGTTAGACCATCATTACCATCGGTATTCTAGTATTCTACACATGGAAACATGGACATGAGCATGGCGTATGGAGTATCACGATGCTCAACCATGAGTTTAAACAAGAGAATGAGCGAGAAAGAGAGAGAGAGAGAGAGAGATCTGCATGCAAACTTTGAAGACAAATGAACAAAACGTATACTCAAGCTTTGACTAAATACTAAATGCTAAGATGCACGTGAGATCTAACGAGACCAAGACAGACCAAGTTCCATAATATCATTCCAGTTTGTGTTGAGTGTTGAATGTCGAGTTTTCAACAATAAGTACATATCATGCTAGTAAATATTCGCCATTATCATTGTGGATCATAAAAACTTAAAGAATGTGTGTGTACTCTATACTCTTTTTATTCTTAATACTTTGCTTTGTACATTGTACTTTGTAGCATGGCTAACGACATAATTCTCAAGTTTATGTCAGAGCTTCCTATTATTACACGTGAGTTTAGTTTGGTTTTCTTTCCACACTTGAGACTTGAAACTCTTTTCTCTTCTCTATAATATTTCCAACGGCCCACGCACAGACATACCAAAAGTAAAAAAAACGTACTCAAAACTCAAATATTTAGTCTGATTGCTGATTACTGCTTATAAAGGTACATGCTACATTCTAAATGCACACACTTTTATTTTGTATTTGGACTAGAATTATTCCAGGTTCTTTTCGGTATTTGTTTTTTCGTCTTATCTACTTTCTTTTCCGTAGTTGTACGATATTTCTTACTCAAAGTTGGTGACTGTCTATTATTAAATGGATAAATGTATTTTATATTTTCCATACAAATTGGTACTCATTTGTGGAAAGATGAAATATCTAGTATCTAATATCTAGATTTAATAATACGCCACATCTACTGTATTCCTGTGTGGGTGTGATAGTCTCAAGTCTCAACTTTTCCCCTTGTAATAAAATAAATACAGTAGAATAAAAATTTATCATTACTATTATCATTTTGAATCGTATTACATAAAACAATAGTTTTTGTACTTTTTGTAGTTTTAGTTGGTCAAAGTTCCATCATAATGAAATTGTTGGCTTGTAGATTATTTTCCTAGATGAAATGAAGGATAGAGGAATTTTTAGTTTGGTTAGTTTTAAAAATAAAACAAACATCTGAGGAAATGACCAAGTAAATAGTAAAGTGGAATATGAAAAATAATATTATAGAGGATGAATGAATCCAAGGCTAATAATTTTGATGGAGAAGGGAGAACAAACACAAATAGATAGATAGACACACAGATAGAAACTTGCTCTACTAACTTTCTTTACTTTACTCTGTATTATTTCATTTTCATTCCACAACCTCAATTCTCAATTCAAAGTACCCCCACTGAGGGGCAGGAAATGAGAATAAAAAGTGTATGAAATGGTTATCTTGCTCATGTATCTTGTTGTTTTTGTTTTAGTTTTAGTTTTTACTCCTAATTCTAATGGAAGGGAACTTTGTGTTCTGTACTCTGTACTCTGTACTTTTTTTCTTTTTTCTCTCGCGCTCTCCAGTTATTAAACACAATTATGCTGTATGTACGTGTCTTTGTATACATAATACATAGGCATTACACATTCTGTTTCTGTCTCTGACTCTATATTTTCATTTTCAGTTCCATGATTCTACAAACTATTTTATTATATTATTAGTATCAGTATTATTATTATTATTATCCTTATTATTTGGGAGCAGAACGGATAAGAAATTTGTATCGAATTAAATTTTCTTTCCTTTCTTGTTTCAAAAAATACTTTTCCCGTCTCCTTCTCGTCCGCTTGCGTCTTCTGTTGTATTCAGAGAGGATAGAGATAAGAAAGAAAGAAAGAAAGAAAGAACGAAAGAAAAAAGGAAGAGCAGTGCATAACTTGTGATACAGAATACAGATATTAAGTTGCTCTATAGAAAAAAGAGAAGGAGCCAAGTCTATATTTAATAGACATTAATGTAATCCTGCGTGAAGAAATGAAGAAGAAAAAGAAAAAACAAGAGACTAATATCATAGTATATATCATATCATATTGTCTGTGTCTTCCTTTTTCCATTATTATTTACTACTGCTACTTTCAGACTGTATGGTGTATCTTGTGTGTGTTTTAAACTTGTACTTGTACTAGTGTAATAAATTATTATAAATGTACATAATATTTACGTGCATATATACAAGTACATTTTATGTGTGGAAAAATGTAGGATTCAGTTTCAGTCACAATGAGAGTCAACGTGAGTTTCAAAGCGTCATGGAAAGAAATTCCAATGTGCCACTGCTGTTTTTTTATTCTGGATTCTGTATGTTGTATGTGCCAACCCAAGAAATTAAATGGACACTTAAACACTAATGAATGGCTTGAACATTGTAATAAATTTGGGAATAGTTCTAGTTTCATTTCCAGTTTTTTTTTCATCTTCATCGTCTATCTTGTATCTTCTATCGTCTAGTCGTTTATTCTTTATTCCTCTCAACTTTGGAATCTGGTCGTTTCTTACTGCCGTTTGTATGCTTATTATTATCACCATTATATAATATATAATATAGAAATCTACAACTTCTTTTGTACTGTCTAAAGCCTACAACCATCTAAAACAACTGCTATTGGCACAGACTGTGTCTTTGGATTCCTTTTATTTAACTATCTACAACTCCCAAAGCTCCAAAACCCAGAATTTGGGATTTCAACGATAGATATAGATATGATTATCCCAAGTTATGATTAAAAATTAAAGCGGAAAACCAAACAGAAGAGAAATAAAAAAATAAAAAGCAGAGGCGGTAAAGGCCGTTATTTGCAAACCATTCACCACCATTTTGATTGTGATTGTGTTTGTGATTCTAATGATCAAGCATTCAGGATTTAGGATTCCGTTTTCTGCATTTGACTTTCAAAGTTACAAAGCAAGTCTAGAATCTAGAGATTCCTACATTTCTACATTTAAAATGAAGAATAGACCACAAACTCTTCTCCTACATCTCCTTCATCCTTCATTCTCATCTTGATGATGATGAAGAAGCCACAGATATAAAATTTACTTTAATTCAACTGTGTACTTCATATATATTATTATTGTATATAGAAAAACTTGTGTCATTAACGAGTTACATTATTTATCTTTTACATTTTTATATACTTTATATATTTTTACTGTTCTTGCCATTTGCCTCTGCCATTACCTTTGAGCTTTGAGTTACATAACGTTTATTCAACACCGCAAAAGTACATGTGTACAAGATGATCCTCGACTATCCGCAGATATTTGTATATGAAATTTAAAATGTGGAATTTGGATTTGGAATTTCACCCACTTGCCATACAAAACAAAGTTTTGATATGGTTCAAAGTGAGTAAAATATAGAGGATTTTTTCTTCTTTATTTTTCTTACAAATGACATAATAATGATGATGACTGTGCTGTGGGTATGTCATGGTCATGTTATGCATGAGCTCCTACTTTTCGACGTTCCGGAATTATTATTTTATTGTATACATAATACAAAAAATACAGTTTGATTCTGCAATAGATCCCCTCTTAAAAACACAATGTAGATTCTAGATTCTAGATTCAAGATACAAATATTATTTAGGTAAGGTAAAAAAAGTAAATAATATTTGAGATGCAACTGTCTTGAGTCTTTGTGGTTTTCTCCTTAACGGTGATCGATGACAGTGATATTCAGACCACAATTGCGGATTCTTCTCTTCTCCTTCAGCTTTTTCATCTTTATGGATCTACGTCTTCTTTTTATATGTATGCACTTGTGATAATAATTATTATATCAGTTTTGTCTACTTGTAGTACAAATAATACTGATAATAATAATAATAATAATAGCAATGATTCAACCACATGAAAACAAGAGGAATACAAAACAGAAAAATATGTACAAAGTACAAAGTAATCTGTAAATATTTTGTATCCTGTACTTGTAATTGTACTGGTTCTCTATTAGTCATTCATCCCATGCTCTTCTTCTTCTTTGAATTGGATTTCGTGTTACGGGAATATTGCAACAAATATCCTGTAACAATAAAAACAACAAGAACATTTACCACACACCACCACACACAACATTGCTACTCATGTGTTATGAGAAGAAACCCAACCAAACCAAGCCAAACCAAGTGTGTACTAAGTATTAAGTATTAAGGGCAGAAAAGAAGTTGGAATGAATAAAGAATAAAGTATGACTTATGACTTAGTCCTACGGTTTTTTTCTCCGTAGATTTAATACCATGTGTTTAATAATACAGAATACAGATATTATATCGGTACGGTATTTTGCCAACATTAGCTAGCTGGTTTTCCTTGAGTTAATTTCTATCCTTTGATATTTACGGATTACAGTGCGGATATTACATATTAAATATTACGTAGTACAAAATACAGAATCATCATCATCTTACACACATTACATGCACACTAATATTGTAAATCGTAAATATACCCACACAATTCACGATTCACAAAAGGAACATTGAACATGTTTTGAATTCATAGATAGATTTATTTTATTTCATTTGATATTTTATGGTACATAACATCATAATAATGATAATAATATTATGCATGTTGTACTGTGAACTGCAAATTTGCGGTTTATATTTTGTACTCTATTCTGTATTTGTATCTTCTTTCCTCTTTACTCTTTACGGTTCAAACTTTGAATTGTGTTCAAAGGATGTTACGCATTCATATATAAAATACAAAACACAAAAGACACCATCATCAACATCAACAACAACATAACATAACATAACATCATCCTATTCACCCATCGTTTTTTTACATCTGTCCATCTATTTATTACGACTACAATTACAGTAAGTACCACAGTAAAAAGGTGAAGTTTAATACGATTTAAAATTCTTTTGGTATGAGTCGTTTAAACGTTAATGTTTAACGTGTAAAATGTTACCATTGACCATTTCATTTTATTTCATTTCATTGGCCATTATATATTTTGTAGATTTGCTCCGCTTTGAATAAAAGACGGCAAAGTACGCACGATATACAACAAAACAAAGTGGTTGTATAATAAATAGTGTAATAATAATAATAGTTGTACTTGTACTTGTATTGATGTTAATGTGTGTGTGTATAATCTACACTCTAGACTCTAGACACACTATTCTGTAGGTTGTATTAAATATTAAAGATGTTACACTGTACACTTGTATCTGTATAATGTATAAATGTGCAGAAAAAAAGAGGTGAATATTACGGATGCAGTCCTCAGTTTTTATCCCTGGTGGACTGTACATTTAATGTACATTGTACATATAGTGGAGAAGTGGTCATCGGTAGTTGAAAAACAACAGCAACTACGGCTAAACGCACCAGCTCCTCGTATACAAATGACTGAATTATTAGTGAATTACGGAATTATTGCTGGTTGCTGGTGAATCCGTCATTTTGAATGTTGTGTATAAATTGTAAATTGTTGTGGACGGTGAATTATGTCATGTTCAAAAATCCAAGTTGAAGATTTAGTAATACATACGCATACAGGTATTATGTGTACTGTATACACTGTACACTGTACACATTGCACATAAAAAGCTGCTGGTGAGTTTCATAGTTGGATTCAAGTTCCATTTTGTTGAAGAATGCATGTACAATGTACAATGTACAACATGCAGTTTGCAGTTAAGCAAGGAAATGAGCAAGCTAAAGAAGAAAGAAAGAATGAGGAATGAGAGGAAAAGCTGTAATGCTACTACTAGTACTACAGCTATTAAACAATTGGCCAAGATCTTACAAAGATTCATCACCGAGATCCGTACTGATATGAAAAATATGCAGATTATCCAGTCTTTTACTGGTATTGTGGTGAGAGTATAAACATAAATTAAATTACTTGCTTGCTTTCTGATGATGATAATGATAATGCTGCTGATTCGTTTCTATAAGGAATCGGCGAGTGAACGTCCCATCCTTTTCGTTTTCCTTTTCATTTTCTCTTTTAATCTGGTGAACAATGAGAAACAATAATGTTACGCGTAGATTTTAGATTATGGATGGATTGTTCTGAGTCTTGAGATTCTCAAGTAACAATAATAATAATAATAATACAGAATAATGTACAAGTACAAAAAGTTTAAATTATAAATTAAAGATCTACAGCAAAATAGTAGACAGGACATTTCACCGCCTGCATTTTTCTGTCTTTTTCTTTTCCTCACTTTGAAAAAAAAAACCTTTCTGAAACGTAAAATATAAAATGCAAAATGCAGTGGTATTTACCATATGCCAATGCAGACGACTTAAATAGATAAGTCAAAGAACTTGAGTATCAAGTTACCAAGGAATTTTCCCCTTCATCAGCCTCCTCCATTCTGCATTCTCCAGTTACCTGTTTCTATTACTTTTGCTACTAGTGACATTTTTTTATTATAGCTATCTTCTTACTGTTTACCATATAATTCTGTGGATTATGGTTTGCTCATCCTCATCCTTATCCATTATCAGTGATTACCATCATCATTGTTCATTGTTGTCATAAGACGAAAGGATCAATACTTGTCTTTTTTTGTACACTTAAATTCAATTAAGTAGCTATAGAGATCCCACATCTCAGATTCTAGAATGGATAATCACACAGAATGTGGAAGCCACAATTTTAACATTATTGTGATGCATAACTATGATTTTCCCCTTCATTTTCAACTTTTTTATATAGACAAATCCGGATTATGTACTCATGTAAAAAAACAAAAAACTACATCGTAAAAAATCTAAATCTATGACTTTGACTTTAACTTTGACTTTGAATTTTGAATCCAACTGCAATTTTTTTTTTAATTTTTTAACAAGTTCAAAGTCTTCAACTTTCTTTGTCAACCCACAACAAGAAGAATAAGAATAAGAACGGTCAACGAATTTTTGCATTGTCCAATCTTCAATTTATTTATTATTATTATTATTACCATTTATAATTAATTTCATCCAACAGCCAAGAGCCATCCATTTTTTGTGCTTACACAGAGACAACCTTTCCTATTACATATTACGCATCATCAGAATCAAAATTAAAGTTTGTACTTTACACTTGACTACATAAAAGCGGAAAGTAAAGGAAAGAAAAGAAAATTTGACAAGAAGAGAATCGAGAATCGAGAATCGAGAGTGATGATGATCACAATGACTTGAAATCCAACAATAATGATGACAATAATAATAACAACTTGACGTAGTTTGTACTTTGTATTCTGCACTATTATGTTATGTCTCTGTGAGGCTGTGTTCTTTGCTTCATTATATAATCTTATTTAATGTGTATAGTCCGTAGTATGCAAAGTACACGATGAGCTTATATGCGTATTTTAATATAATTACAAGAGAATTACGTGCAACAAAACTGCTCCCGTCGCTCTTCGTGCAATGTTTATTATGATAAAAAACCTCGTGGAATACAGATAATAGCAACAAATGTGTGTACAAATATGCACGTCAGTGCAGTGGCTCCTTATAAGTTTATATTATGTAGTGTGTAGTGTTCAAGTGTATGTCTAATTTCTAGTGTCTAACGACTAACGACTAGGATAAGTTCATGTAAAATGAGTCTACCTTGTTGAGGTTTTGAGCTTTGAGTTTTGAGTTGGGAAAAATGAAACAAAAGGAAAAGAATTGTCGAGCATGAAGCCTCAAATCTCAACTCTCAAGTCTGAACACTGAAGAATCAGAGGGAGTAAAAAAAGTTGGCAATATACAATAAATGTACAAGTATAGAGTATAGAGGATGAAGAACGGAGGACGGAGATACTCTCAAGAATTTTGAATAAAGAAAGAAAAAAAAAAGAAAGAAAGGAAATAAAGAACAGGAAAGACTCATAAGGATCTCACAAAGAGTCTCAAGGAAAAAAGTTTCATGCCTCTACAATCCACAGTACATACGTATACGAACATAATAATAACAATAGTAATAGTAATAGTAATAATACACGCCGAGGAAAAATACGTGGACAGGTACTAATATCTACAGAATACAGAATGCAGGATAAAGACGAACACAGACAAGCTTCTTATGTAATAGTACTACTTGAGTGAGTGTGTGTGTGCATGTATCTTACTTGCATGCACTTTGGATGCTGCGTTGGTGTTCCTTTCATCGTCCTCATCGTCATCGTCATGCAAACATAAAAGGCAAACGCTTTATGGTTTGCTTGGCTCTACAGTCTACACTTTACACTATTTCACTCGACTCCATTCCATTCTTTTCTGTCTTGCATTTTATACTATTGCATTGTATTTTATATGCAAAATCTTTCTCTCGGTTTAGCTCTGTTTGGTATGGCATGGTATATTATGGTAGCCGTGAATTTGAATTTGAATTTGAATCTGAATCTGATTCTCTCTGGTCTCTCACAGTTTATCTGTACAAACTACAAACTGTCTTGTGTTGTATGTAGACTGTAGAGTTTTAAATGTAAAGAAGAATTCCACGATATGATGTGATATGAGTTGGAGTTTCAGTTTAAGCTGACGAGCACCACAATGAGGGTTTTTTTCACCAAAACCCTTTTCTTTCTTCTATTATATTCTGTAGTATATTCTGTATTCTGTAGTATAGTCTAGTATTCTGCATTTTACAGATTACCTTACGTGTATACTTTTATACGAGTATCCATCTATCTAGGATTCTGCATGTAAAGTACACCTTTATTAGTTGACTCAATGTTTTATACCACCATCATTATTTTTTACATCGTGTAGCTCAGGATGTGATGTCTTTAGGCATGCAAATGATGCAACAATAAAGACACCAAAAGACAAGTTCACTCGGAAAAAAAATTCAAGCTTATTGTTGCACATGGAAAATGTACATTTGGATTTGGATGTATTATGATCCTATATGGTAAATGGATTCTTGCTGGAATTTTTTTTCTTTTCTCTGTGTGTGTGCATTATACACAGTGGAGAATGTAAAATGTACACTCACTCTTTGAGTCTCTCGAGACTCGAGATTCGAGATTCAAGAGTGTACAATATGGATATGGATATGGGCATCGTAAAAAATCGTTAAAAGTTCCACATTTGAGTCGAAATAAATTTTGAGGAGAAATGTCAAAACCAAAAGGGCCAATGTGTTTTGAGAACTTTGAGCACTGAGTTTGAGTTGAATTTGAATTGGAGAGGAAAAGATGGTGAGAGAGGACGTGACAGGAGAACAACAACAATGATGGAAAATATGGTGTGTGTAATCTATTGTCCTAAATGAATGCAATATCTCAAAACCAACTTGGATTCGGGTTTTGGATTTTGGATTTGGATTCTATTTGAACTTGGATTTGGATTTAGATATGGATTGGGAACGTTGAGACTGTGTGTGATTTTAAAGATTTTTTTTCTGTCATGAGAACTGAGAATATGTACAATGGGCAATGTACAACCACAACTATGTACTATGTGCTGTGTACTGTGTCTCTCCATGTCTTGTGTTTTGTTCCCAAGTGCTAAGCTCTGTGAATACATCTATATCTATATTGTACATTGTACATTGTAGATGCCATGTCATTTTCCAATTCTAATTCTAATTCTCCATTCCATTTTACAATACTTTGAGTTCAATGTCCCAGCCATTCTTATTATATACGTATGCATGCATGCAAGAGTAAAGTAATAGCAGGACGATGGCTGTTTTTGACTGCGTACTACATACTACAAGTGCATCAGCCTACAATACGCAACTTTGTATTGTGTTTTCCATCTACTTGTTTTACATATTCATTTAATTTTATCGGCACAAACCGCGTGGTTCCCTTTAGATTCTTCTTGTTCATCAGCCTCTTCTTTTGGCTTTTACATTCTTAACTTTTCTTTTATTCATAGACTCTATATTTTATAGATACAATAATATACGAACCAAAATTCATTTGTACTTACACCCTTTCACATGTCTCTGTTGTACACAGATAAGAAAAGTAATCTGAAAAAAAGCACAAGTTCACATCACATTCAAACTAAAATATGCAATATGATGCAGTCCCTTTTGTTTTCTGTAAATTGTACGACAAAAAGTTTTTCTGCACTTTTGTACAAATATTTATATTCATGGTCATACCCAAACTCAAACTTATTCCGTATTCTAGCTGACTGTGAGTCAGTGTTTCTACAAGTTGTACTTTGTAATCTGTAATTATTAAGGCAACCACGTCTGCATGTAAGTCTGTATGACGAGCATGGTTATGATATGATTATTATTGCCATTATTATTATTATTAGTATTATTATTCTTGTTGTTGTTGGAAACTTTTCAGCGCAACTCTTTGGTTTCAGTTTTAGTTTTGGTCATTACACATTTTGACTCGTTATGGAGTCATATCTAATTTTCCTACAATCCACAATTCCTCCTAAATCCCATGTAACATTTAATACTGAACTCCGAACACCGAACACCGACTGAATAAAGATTCATGAAGCTCCAAGTTTTAGGAATTTTGTAAAATCATTCTGCAATAATAATGATAGTAATAATAATCATTATTCATGTATAAATATTTTAGTTCCAGAAAAAATTTCTTGCAAAGAACTAATTTATCAAGTATAATAATAATAAAAGTAAAAATAAAGAAGAGTTGAAAAAGTTTAAGGGAAAAAAACAAAGCAATCAAATTTGTATTAGAGTATAAATGTGAATATGAATATGAATATAAAAAGTACATGGTACATTGGGAATGAAGCACAGATAGAATAATCACAGTTTAATGAAATATAGGAAAATGACTTGGAATAATACAAGTTTTTTTTACTAGTTTGATTGTATACCTCTATTATATAACTATATAGACGGTAATATACATAGAATTTTATGATTAAGTCAAAGGAGCATGATGTACTGATTACGAGACTCTTACAATGACGAGCCGAGAGAGTAAATATTTTTTCCATCTCTCTCTCTCTCTCTATCTTTTGTTTATTTCTCTGCTTGTTCTTCTCCATCTTCTTCTTGTTCTCAATCGAAACAAATCAAATCATTCCATCCATCCATCCATCCTTCACAAAAATCCTCCACAGAATAGAATAGCCCATCACACACACAATGCTTTGCAGTGCTGTGCTGTGCAATCCAATCCAAATCACAAGATGTACATAGTACATAGGCGAGTATTCCCGTTGAGATCCAGATTGAGTTTTTGGGTTGGTAACCGATTAGTAGATGGTCATTGATCAAGAACTGAAATCAACGTCTTTCACATACATACAAACATCTACCTGTATAAAACTGCTCTCTATCCAGTTTATTAGTATATTAGTAAATATACACAAAGGTTGTATATTTTATATTGTATATCCATGAGGAAAGATGAAATTCCTGTGTTCGTACAAGTATACATATGCACAACCAATTTCTTTCTGCCCATCTTCTACACCTACAATTACACTCTATGGACCATTTACTCATCTGCTCATCTTCTCTGATATGGGGTTTTCAGTAATTTTTATCTCTATTCCTCTTTCAGCTCCATTCTCTTTCCATTTTGCAATCTTCTCTGGGAATTTTACTGCTTGCACTGTACGCTCTAGACTTTAGACTTTAGGAACTGCAACCTTTAGCTACTTCAGTATTAGAGCCATTTCTTAAAAATTTTGCATTTTTATACTACGACTAATACTACATATTTAGATCACTCCTTCTGTACTAGAATTTCAAATGGACGTTGAGTTCAAGTTGAAGGTTTACCCACGAGTAAAAGAAGAAAAGATACACTTTGTGTGTACATGTGACTTTGAGTATTCAATATTTGTAGTTATATGCAAAACAGAGATTGAGAGAGATCCAGATGAGGATGTAAATTATTATTATTTTGATTTTGATTTTGATGTTCTTCTCACAAAAGAAGTTGATTTGATACAAAAAAGTTCAGTTTTCTACTGACTCTTTCTTTCTTTCTTTCTTTTGCATCCTTGAGCTTGAGCAGATTCCAATTCCCATGTAGAATGTACATATCTTTATGTATGTAGTTCGGAACCTTGGGAATTCAAAAAAACTTTGGTCAGACACACACAGAGGGAAATATAAAAAAAATCAGAAAGAGCTCCTTTCATCTGTACATGATTTAGAAGTCAGAATTCAGAGTACTGTACGCTGCTCAATGCTCACTGCTCAGTGTATCTACATATGAGATGAAATATATTTCAAATTCACAAAGCAATCACCATCAGAATCTCACAATGTACAAGGTTCAATGTGCAGTATCTGTACAAGTTGAACAAAGTTGTGAGTTAGTTTCGCAGATTCGTCCTCCTCCTCCTCCATCATCAGGATCATCATCATCGTCATCTTTATATCGTCTTCTCATGTTCTTCCAAGTATTTTCCACGTGAGTGGAGCTCAAGTCTGAGCCAAACTGAGACTGAGACTCGAGTGGAAACAAGAAGGAACAAGGAACGGTGGAAAATGCAGAGTAATGATCCGCAGGAAAAGAATAGAACAGTTTAAATCGTAGCTTATGGCCATATTATTTTTATTACGGATACATTGTTTGGCATTTTCTTGGTTTGCTCCTGGTCTTATTTTCCTATTTTTCTTCTTTTGATTCTCTTCTCGGTGTTTCCTTGTTTCGTTATTATATCGTTATCCTTTGGAGTTGAAAGGAAGGAAAGTTTTTGTTCATTCTCTCAATTTTTTCCCTTCATTCCTGCATTTTGCACATGATAGTAACAATAACAATAATAATAGTAATATAATAATAATGTAATATATTATTATTATTATTATTGTGTATAGCCAATGAAATAATAAATATTACAAACGGGAACTCTAGACTAGAGAAAGAGAAAAATTCGTATATTTATTACACTTGTATTTTGTGTACAGTTAGGATATGCAGATGAAGATAAAGAATTTAGAATTCAGAATGGAGAATGGAGAGTACAAAACATGAGTAAAAGATGACAAAGAGTAGAAAGGAAAAAAAATGATGATGTAATAATTTATTGAGGAGCAAATTGCAAGATCATGAGAAATTACTGATGCATGATGCTGATGATGATGATGATGATGATGAACAACTAATGTGTGGATATTGGATAGTGGAGATACTCTCTTTGCCATGTTTTCTTGATTTTTTATCTGTATTAAGTAGTGATACATCAAAACTGTAGACTGTAGACTGTGGACTGCGGACTGCAGAAACATGCACAAGTAACAAGTAATGAGTCTGATATGGTAAATGCGAAATTCCAAAAAAACTGTCTTGTTATTAACGTCGTCGTGGCCATTTTCTTTGTCATTCATTGTCGTTGTCATTGTCATTGGGCTTGTCATTGTGATTGTGATTGTGGAGCTGTCATCAGGAGTTTTCATATATTACAATTTCTTGGTATTTGGAATGTTAAGGAGAGTCTCAATTCTCAATTTTCAAATCTCTAATCTTTTTCATTGTACCGCTAGATTCTTGAATCTTGATGCATCGTCCTATTAAATCTTGAATCTTGACTTGTACTTTTTTTTTATTATTTTCTTCCGCAAAAGTTTCTTGCCTTGTCTTGTCCCATCTTTAACTGATCTAATCTTCCGCATCTTGGATGAAAAATGTACAAAAAGTTTTCCTGGTTCCTTGAAAAATGCAGATATGCGTAAGAACTAAGAACATGCATAAGTTCTATGGAGTACGCACATTCTTTAGTTTCCACAAAATTTTCAACACTGATGCTTAATATTTGCTAATATCTTGCCATTCCTCTGTTTTCTGTTTTAACGGAGAAGAACGGAGATTTAGTTTTGAATCCTGTTGTTTAATGTCAATGTCAAAATGGTTGAATCATTAATATTTAATATTCAATATATTCAGAGTACAGAATTCAGTATTGAAATTTGAAATGTTTCCTCTTATTTAAAAAAATCGTGAGTCTGAATGATAAAAAACATTATTACAAACTTGAAACTAGGTATCTACAAAAGTACAAAGTACAAAAGTAAATGATAGATATTATCAGTTTTAAGTAAATGAAATGGGAAGAGACTGATTGATTTTACAACTCTCGACACATGTTTTATGGGATTCAGGATTTTCAATCATTCCCTCTTTCTGATAGATTTTTATGACTTGTTTTCTTCTTTTTCAATCACAAGAAACTGACAACTAAAAACTGACCGCCAAGGCGCACATAAAAACGGTAAATTAAAACATCATTCCGACATTTACAGTACTGACAATATTGAGTATTCAGTATTCAGTAGTCAATAGTCAATACATTCAAGAGTGGATCGTCAACACTGTGACAATAATCTCCTCATTTCATCATCTACTCAATACTCATCTTTTGAAAACAATCTTTTATGATTTTTTTTATTTGAACAAGTTGAATTGATGGGTTTTGCATGCTTCAAATAATTTATATCATTGAGAGAGAAAAATTAACATTAACATTTGCAAAAAGATAGTCATAGTCGAAGTCGAAGTCGGAGCTCATGTTCACTATAAATTTGATTAATCTCTGGTTGAAACTATCTGAAATTGTATTTCATTGTATTGTATAATGTGTTGTGTTGTATGCATTTTGCATATTTAAGAGAAAAAAACCATCACGATAGGCTGCGGCAACTTGAGGACAAACAAGAAAAAAAAGAAATAACATGCATCCAAACAATTCCAGTCCTCGGTCATAAAATGTTTGTACAATTTCCCGACATTCTCCTCTCTCTGTCTCTACATACTTTTTCCATGTATATTATGAGATGGAAAATATTACAAAGTCTAGAGTCTAGCATAATGCACGACAATATTACGTATTCTTGTGCATACGCAGGATTTTGTATTTCTTATTCCATTGTGTTGTTTGTAGTTTGTAGTTTGTAGGATAGGATATCTGTACAATGTACAATGTACAATGTACAATGTACAATGTACAAAGTACAAAATACAAAGTAGGAACAGTGTAGAAAAGTTTGCTCGTAAATATTAAAAGTGCGTGCAGGTAGACAGTAGACAGTAGACAGCTTGGAACTTTTCCTCAGCCCATGCTTTACAGTGTATTGTATTCTGTACTCAGTATGCAATATTGCGTACATTGTACATTGTACATACTGCCGAGTTTGGCTGACTCTCTAAAATATGTAAATGAAATGAACATTATCACATTCCATATAATATATTGGTATGTACACAAGTGCAGACTTTTCTACTTGTGTACTGTACTGACTTACGGCTTTGAAGTTTGAATCTGAATCTGAAACTGAGCCTGAGTCTCAACTTGAGTTTAAATTTTTATACAGTTCCGGAACTACAGTAAAAACTTTACACATTTAATCTCTCGCAATTACAACCTCTTTAAAATTCAAGTGGTATTTAATAACCTTTGATACTTAAATATCATATCTGTACATTGTACATATAGGTTGTCTTACATACACCTTTTTAATCATGTATACATGTACGGTGTACATTCATTTGTTTATCTATGGAGTATGGAGTGAGTAGACAAAGTACATAAGTGGTTTGGATTGTGCCTTGAAAAGGCAAAACATTTCATTTCACTATTTATTTCTCCTCCTTTTTGATAAGCTTTTTTAATACGAATACGGATACACATATCCCTTACTTTACTTTTCTTTACTTTGTTCGTCCGTCTGTGTGTGTGTGGATCTACATTGTTTGTTTGTTTGTTTGCTTGTTTGAGAGTTGCCGATACTCAAAAAGTCAAAAAGAATGGAGCAACTTACAACTTACAACAAAGAAACCTTTGAGTACTGATCCTGGTGTCGGTCTCCATTTCAGTCCAGTGTCAAGTATAAAGTACAAAATACAAGCATATCCAGCATCCAACATACGAATGTACAACGCACAACGCACAAGTTAAACTAATGTCAAAGTCAAAGTCGAAATCAAAGTCAAAGTCAAAGAGCGAAATAAATACAGAGTGATTCACACTCTTGTGACTTGTGACCAGCCGTCTGTGTATGAAGGTATAAATATATATATGTATATATGTATCATGTTTAGTTCTCGTTTGAATTTAAATCTATCTGAATGCTAAACCAACCAAGTGGAGTTTAGAGTTGAGAGTTAAGAGGAGGAGAAAAAATTTATTTGATTCTCTCTCTCTCTTTCTTCGGCTTTTATTTGACTCGGGTTTGACTTAAGACATAAGTAAGCCTTTAGTCCCTTTTCCTATTCTTCTGGAGATTTTCTAAGCCATACACGTGTATGTCTTATATCCACATATTTATACTTGTACAGTATATTCTATATTTTATACATGTGTATGGAGTATAAAAGTCATGGCTGGATATGGTATGCAAATAAAGAAGAAGAAGAAGAAAAGGTAAAGAGAGGAGAAAGAGTAGAAAGGAAAATATAGAAAGGAGAGTCAAAAGCTAACGCTCAAATGCTAAGTCAGAATCAGAACTCAGAACCAAAAGCAAAACCAAAGGGACTGCATAATAATTTGAATAGTCATTTGTTCATTTGTATATGAGTCTGCAAGTTGTGACTAGTGAACGATAAAAGTTGGAATGACCCTCTGAAGGTACTTAAAGAAAATGACTTATGAACCTCCTATGTCTTATATAAATACATAATAATGCAGCAGGAAGGCAGCTCTACGTTCTATGTCTCTATGTCTCTGTTTGTAATTTCAATCATGGGGTACATGTACAATGTACATTGAACATTGTGCATTGTACATATACTTGCATCTTTCATACGTACTGGAATAAATACTGAAGAATATAGAATAAGATGTGCGTCCAGACTCTCAACTTCCAACTTCTAGAATCTAGACATACTTCTACCTTCTACCTAGGTACACCTATGCAAACTCAACGTAAATAAAATAAAAGTCAGTATGTGTGATTATGGTGAACGGGGCTGAAGGCTGAAGAAGCCTTTGCTTCTAGACTCTAGACTCTACGATCGTATATCAAATCCTTTCCTATGGCTAATAAGAACTAACAATGACTGTGGAAAAAAATCAACTGTATAAGAAACACTCTAGCACAGTAGATGATGAGTCCTATAAGCCTGAATACTGAATACTGAATTCATGTACATTGTACAATGTGCATGCAAGTTAGTTCACCACAGCTATCTTCTTTCTCTATTATTTACACGCAGGGAACGGAACGAAGACGGAGAAGATTCACCACAAGTACATACATAAAAACCCATAGTGCATTATATTATCATGTTATTCCGTATGTCGTATGTGTTTGTGCTATCTCTCTTCTACCTTCTAACTCCTACAATATTTGTTTGCATAGGATGATAATGAAAAACGGTTTACATACATGATACACTGATACACGCACAATATGATGTGTAATATGTATTATGCAACATGGACTGTGCAACAACGGAGATAGATAGCAAGAATTTAAATTTTTAAACTAGCAAAGTGTAAGCTAAATTATACTTTTTTCGTCGATAGGATAACAAGGATTACTCGCTACCTGCTCAGCACCAATCTATTCCGAGTGCATGTATAATGTATAATGTGTGTAGTTCCTCACTGCCCATTGCTCATTGCTCAGGTATACATAGTGCATAGTGGGTATATTTTATGAATGCTGTCGGCATCATGTATTTATTGGGGTTTGCTGTCCGATTGTAAATTTTTTAGGATATGCAACCTGTAGTTGGGATCCTGATGCATCTATACGAATAGGAACACGAATACACACAGTGACTGTGAAATATTATTATTATTCTTGTATGGGAAAAATGAAAGCATACTATACTTACTCTTTACTATCAGCACATGGGACAAGTGCACACTAAAAGTATTGGCATGTCCTACTTTATAGTATAAATACCAAGTCTAATACATAATATACAACGCACTGTGTTTTGTGTAATCTTGTGTTTTGGTCACGGGTAAAAACAGGGAAAAGGAGAAAACGTTAAATTTTTAATGACGTCACTTGACGGTTCCCCGGCACATTTTATTGGTTCCCTTGTGTATTTATTTCTGTTTTGTATTGTGTATATACATATACGCACATGTACCTGTATAAGAAGGCGGGTGTGTTGAAGAAAAGGAAAGGAAAAGGACAGAAAAATAGGAAAACACAGGGTTTTTATTTTATGTTTTATTCCCTAGGATTATCTACAGGGAAAAAGTATGCTATTAATTGTACATATGTGTGTAAAAGCTGTATAAATTTTTAGACTTTATATATGTTTATATTTTGTATGAAAATATAGATATACTAGTAAAATATCCATATTCCACACTGAACTGGATTCCAGTAATAAAATGCTACATGGGCTTCTGTTTGAAAGTTACTGTCTATAATTTTTGCCTTTTAGCTATATAGATGGATAGATAGATACCAGATAGACTGACAGTAAAATGGATACCAAAGCATATATTAAATATACTTATATGTATAGAGTATAGACACTATTGACATAGCATAGAACGTAGAACTGTGAGCTTTCAACATTTATGAATTTTTTCAGAATAGAAAAGAAAAGAATGATATCTTTATTTTCCAAGAGCTACGACCATTTCATTATTCCAATTTTACTTATCATAGTATATGATATTATATTATATTTTTCTGTTCAAAATTCCAGTTCCAGTTTTGTTGCAGTGTAAAATTTAGAGACAATTTGGCCTTAAAATTTTGGGATTTATTACACACATGAGTATTTCAGTGTTCCAGAAAGTAAAGTAGATAGTAAATATGCTTCACATTTATCCGCGAGGAAAGTTATAGAGTTATTATTATTATTAACATAAGGAAATATCCAGAAAGGTAATATCAAGTGTCATATAAATACGGTACAGTAAATTTTCAAAGTGATTTTATGACGGTCAACGTCAACTTGTCTTGAACTAAATATGTGGACTATATTATATGAACTATATGACTATGTGACTTTCCCTCAATCCTCGATCCTCGATACTTGATTCCCTAGAAAAGTAAGAACAAAATACTGTTTATTACCACACTTTTGATGTCGAGTCATGGATAAATAGGTAGATAGATGGTCCTCGTTTTTCTTGCCTATGCCCCTTTTGTGTTCCTGTACATTGTACATTATACATCTAACCTCTCAATATTTCAATCAAACACTCACACAAATAAATAATGAATAAGTAATATAGATCCACAATCCACATTCCATGTCAATAACCTCCAAATTCCAAATGTACTCCACACTCTACACATTATATATTTTTTACTATAATTAAATTAATGCTTTTGAACATCAATACAAGTAAACAATACAATATACAATACAATGAAATATAATGGAATACAATACAATTTATTGTGTAGTACAAATCCCAGTGTTCTGAACGTTTTATTGTCCAGTTGCTTAGAATTTTGTCTGTTTTTATGTATGATATTTTCTTGATTCTCCCTTTTCCCGTTCTACGTTCTACGTTCTACAGTCTAGAGTCTAGAGCTTGATTTGTACTAGTAAGTGGATGCATGTAGATTGTACATTGTGGATTGTAGATGTTTTGTCGTCTTGGTCTTGGTCTGGAGTTTGTAGTTTGGAGTTTTGTAGTGAGACAAACAATAATAACAATATATTTCACAGCTTGCATTTCACATTACTGTGGATTGTGGCGATCGTCATCGTTATTGTCATGGCCGTTCCCGTTCTTGTTCCCTGCTGGACAGTATGGCACGATTCACAAAATCCTGTATGATTATCATAAATGATATTTATGTGTGCCTACACTGAACATGGAACATATTATATTCTTATGGTTTATACTTATATATTGTAGATACTTGTATGAAACTTGTTGTTATTCTTGTTGTTTTTCTGGAGACATGAGAAAGAGCTTAGGTTTCTCGGAGCTCGTAGCAGAACGTCTCATATGATATGATATCATATCTTGTAATACTCTACGACATGCAGTGTGCAGTATGCAGTGCAGTGTGGTATCCTCTTTTTCTTGGTCCTCCATGTTCATGTCGATACTTTACTTGTAAGTTTTACCACAGGCTCTCTCACATGTATACAAAATAGAAAATAGAAAACTCTTGGACAGTGTGTAGTGTACATTTTACATGCATGGAAAAAACATGAGGAATTCTCCAAGGGTAGTTGTATTAGTACGATATTACTTTCACAGCTTGCAAGTTGTATGCACTGTGTACAGATAATGTGTGTTGACTATTGAGAATTCAGGTAGGTTTTCTGTACATTGTACATTGTCCATTGTACACACACATGAACTTGCGTTATATTCTACAGATATTGTATATTCGTATATTATATGTTCAGTGTGTTATGTATTTTGTTCTTTGCTGAGTAGAACAGTGAAGAGTGAAGAAAGAACATGGAACATGGAGCAGCTCAAAGCTCAGACTACTTGGACGACGAAAAGGAAAATGAAAAAGAAAACGACTACTCTTTCGTCTGTGTGTGTGTATAGTTAGTAATCTGATCCGAGCAATAATTCTTTCTGTGGATGTCTATTAAGCAAAAAGTGTAGGGCTTCTTCTTGTGTGTCTTTTCCCATCTAGATTCTAGATATCTAACAAGTAGTAGTAATCATGGTAAAGAACAACTTGAGCTACTGATATGATACACCGACTCACAAATACATACACATACAGAGATATTATTATATTATGATTATTATTCATATTTCATATTCCATATTCATATTCATATTCATGTGCCTCTTCTTTTACTCTTCCTATTTTTCTATTTACATTCTTTCTCACATTTACATTCATCTGCATCCACAAAGAATATAAATGGATGTTCAATGTACATAATATTATCTTGTGCTTGGATTTGGTTTTGGTTTTGGAGTTTTAAAGGCAGCTCACGATCCACGATCATGCCTCAGAAGAAGCAGAAGCAGAAAAAGGAGAAGCGTAAACGTAAAAAAATGACCATATTCTAAACAGTAAACAGTAAACATTGGACCGAGTTGTGAGGTTTGAGTGAGCGTTTCCCATATGCTGCACTTTGTCTTGTGTTGTTGTTTTTTTCGTACACATGAATATATTTTCTATTGTAAGTTGTAAGGATGAAAAGAAACTACAGAATGCAGAGTACACATTGAGGATTGAGGATGAGTGAATTTATTTGTATTTTCATACAGATAGCATAGCAAATATAGCACAGTCCTTCATGTTAAGGTTTGTGTCGGGAGTCGGGAGTTGGGAGTTGGGAGACAGAGGTAAAGAGAGGGAAATTGGAAAAAGATTATTCGGATGGATTTGTTTAGAGGGAGGTTCTCTCTTTTTTCACTCTTCTCTTTACAAATAGAATAAAATAGTACAGCGGTGCTTTTCAATTACACATACTCTTTCTTTCATATTTCATATGAGCCCTCTTTACTCTTTACTGTACTTTACTCTACGCTGTGTCTTTCATGAGAAGAAAAGGAGGTTTCATTTTCCCATTATTATTGTATTATTATTCTTCTTCTTCTTTTACTTCTTTTTTATCATCATCATCAGCATCATTTAGACATTGAGACCGCGTCGGATGTTTGTCCAGTGTTGAGAATTTCAATTTCAACAGTTTACATACAATGAATGGAGTTGGATTGGATTGAATTGCGGATTGGAGCATGATACACATAATACACATGATGCACATGCTACACTTATGTATTTAGTTAAAGTAGAGGAGTAAGTGGAGAAAAATTGACAAAATATCGTAATGATGATGGAGATAAAGATGCTTGTTTGATGCTTGTTTATACATTTGTTATGAAAAAAAGGAAGAAAGAAACAACAACTCCTTCTGTCCAGATTTCTTAATCCAGTTCAGTTCACGAAATGTGTGAGTGCTCCTTTTTCCTTGGGTTTGGTTTTGCTTAGTTTCTTTGTGAGGTATGGAAAATGAAAAGAGGAGGAGAGTGCGATAAAGAGGATAAATAATGCCAAAAAGATGGTTGTCGATTCCACTCACTAAAATCCAACATGTAATTTGATACTCTGTCCTGCCTTCTTGTACTTGAATGGTGTAAAATATACAAGTAAAATTTAGAGAGCTACCACTTTCTTGTATGATTTGTGCGTGTCTCTCGTCTAGTCTCCATTGATTCATCATAAGTGAATATGGATTCTTTCTCTCAAATCCTCTCAAAAACATTTTGTACAATGAACAATATCAATAGAATGTATGGTGTGTATACGTTTTAATATACTTGTACAAACGGACTATTATCTGGTGATGATAGATTCTAGATTCTAGATTCTAAACACAATCGGAAAATACAAACACAAAACCAGGCGGCGCCTCCAAACTATAGAAATGAGACACGAAAAACTTTGCCCTCGTTTCTCGACTGTCGATCCTCGATCCTCCATCAAGAGACAATGTGAGAAAAATGGGGAGTTGATACTGATTGAGTTAAAGATAAATGTACAAAATTTGGTCTTTACAGATCAGAAAAAAATCTCCCAGCAAAAACTACAAACTTTCAAACTTTCGATTCTCAATTTACAAATCCCTTGTATTTGTATTTTGTATATAAATTTTACATTGTGTATTGTATTACAAATCAATTTCAAATCATTATCAGCTTGATTCTGGATTTCACCTTTTGTGTATTTTTCACACATGTGTGCTTTGGAATTTTGGAATTTCATTTCATTTTGAGTAAAATGACAGGATGAATAGAGAAGGAACTGCTCTTTTTTAAACAATCTATTATAGTTTGATTCAATGATCAATTTTACTTTTATATTTCCTCTATTGTAAATAAAGTAAAAGTACAGCTTTTAATATTTAATTCATCTTCATCATCATTATTTTTTGATTGACAAACTCAATTGAGCATTGTAAAAAAATAAACATTTAAATAGCACAATGCACAATATACCATGTATACACGGAGTATGAATGTTGCATTGGAAAATTAATGGATATGTAAATTTATTCTTTTATCATACAAACATAAATACCTATAGGTTATACTTCCACGTAAAAAGAATTTCAATCTTCCTCTTACGCACACACATCAAGGCATCAAAGCATTAAAACACGAGACATGAGACAGGAAATACAATATCATAATTTCCTGTGCACAGCAATCTTCTGTCTTTTGAATCCTCTTGATGAAATTGTAAAAATTTTAATACTGGGTGTGCTCATCTTTACATTTACAGAAACTTATCCTCTCCTATCTAAAATATTATGGAAAGTAAATAAATACATTTCTCTTTCATCCACAAGAAGGAGATTCCCTCTAAAATCCATGTATATCTGTATTTACGTCTATCACATCCGTAATGAAATTAGTACAAAAATGTACATTGTTCATACAAAGTGATGAGACGACATGAAATGAGGATTAAAATAAAAAGAAAGCAAGAGGAAGTTTGAAAAAAAAATTGTATGGAGAAGAGATTTGATAGCACTATCAAATAAGCGGCATTTATTTAATCCTCCGCCTCCTTCCATTTTTCTATGTAGGTTTTGTAGACTGTAAACTTTATATCTAGTATCTAGCTTCTACTATCTAGACTCTAGACAGACCGAGACCGAGACCGAAATTCTTTCATTGGAATTCCGATCTGTAGAAACTGTCAAACGTCTTCTATCTTCTATCTTCTATGTTCTCATGATGACGATGGCCACTGCAGAACGATGATTGAACACAAGAGATTTACAACCTTAAATATTTAATGCACAATGCACAATACCCTTCAAATAGACCACTGCATTTTCTTGGATAATTTTCATAAACATTTGAAAAAGAGGAAAAAAAGAAGAGAACAGAAATAGCTTCAAATCTCTGAAGTTGTGGAGGTATTTTTGATTTTAGTTGTCTTTGCACCTTGTGATCTTGAGAAGACTGAGACTTGGTGTTCAATTAAAATTTGGTTAAAATCCATACAAGCATCTTTGTTTACATCTTTCGTATCTACAATAATAATAATAATACTGGTGAGGCTCTATGTGTTCGGTATGTACTTACATAATAAATCTATTACTTATATGCCAAAGTATTCGTCTTATAAAAATATAGATGAAAGAAACAACATGCATGTTTTATATTTAGTGCATAGTAGCAACTGAGCTTGAAGAAAGAGTTGGAATCTGAAGAGGTTAGAAGTAGAAACCGAGTGAGAGAGTGAGAGAGGGAACGAAATAAGAGAAGAACAGGCAATTTAGCCTCCCTTGCCAGCCTTTTTAGTTTGAAGAGGGCAGGCAGGAGTTTTGGACACCCATTTGATACAGCAATTATTGAAAGAAACCGGTTTTCAACTTTTCAAGTCTCTCAGAGCCTCAACGTCAGCATCAGCTTCAGCCTCAAACTCTTTCTTTCTTCTCTTTCTATTACACAGAATAATATAGAAGCTAGCTACAGAAGATGAGAAAAACTTGAGACAAAAATCCATGTATCTTTTATATACTTGAGGTAAATGTACAAACTACTCCGTCTTGCATTATTTTATATCAAACCAAAAACCCACGAGACAACAAACACACACATGAATTTCTATGTATACGCACATGTAGCCACAAACTACTAACTACTGAGTGACTGATGCAAGTAAAACTTATGGTATCTACCTAGTGCTCCCATGGACAATGGACAAACTCTGAAACTGAGCAACTGAGCAACTGAACTTTGGTTAAATTCAACAAGATGATGAACTTTTAGCTTCATCACTACTCACTACCACTGTTTATATACATGGGTGCATATTATACATTATACATTCAATATAGAATGCAGGTATATTTACTCGTGCACACTTTATTTGGCCACGACATCATGTAATATGCAGTATGCAGGAGGATTCAATATGATATAATACATGAGATAAAACGTATAAGTGTGCACACGTATGATTTTACATGCTCATTTTTTGAAGGTCCAGTCTTACTACATTCAAAGCTCAAAACGTTTGTTGATTTGATACTCCTGCAGTTGTTTAATTTTTGCGTGGCTCTTTTGTAAAAAGTAAGAATTCTATCCGCTGCATCCTCCTCCTTCTGTCCTCGAGCTATGCAAATAATAACAATAACAACAGTACGCAATGAGCAAGGATAGATATTAAATTCCTAATTTGAGCTTTGAGCTTGTATAAAGATAAAAGATAAAAGACAGTAGTAAACTTGTAATCTAATTATTTTAATATACATTTTCTTCACTCGCTGTAACCAAGTGAATTATTATTGATAATAATTATTATATGATTTTAATTATCGTCGCAAGTTTCAAGTCAGTGATTTGATTGTTGTTTTAAATCGTGTGAGATTACAAACATTGATCAAGAATCCAGAGTCCAGAGCAAGAGGAAATATTATACTTGTAAGTAAAAGTACATATACCGTGTACCGTGTACTATGGTCTTTGGTGTATGGTATTGGTATGTCAACGTTTGTTTGTGTGTACTAACCCTTTTTATGTGTTCTTGGAAAGTTTGGGTTTAAAGTAAAGCGTAGCCACGGGGAGTTGGTTCTCTCTGGTTCTATGTATGTGTCTATGTCTCTGTCGTTCTGTTTCAAGCTCTGATGTCTGTCTTATTCTTATTTGTACTCTTATTCTTATTTTTCTTTCCCATCTCTGGTTCTCTGGGTTTTTTCTCTCTCCTTTGAGAAGAATCTTTCAAGGGGAAAAAATAAGCAAGCAGATTTTAAATTTCAAATCTTCATCCTCCATTTTCAGTTGGATTTGGATTTGGATGTGGATTGAGAATGAGAATGAGATTGGGTTTTTTGGTCTTTGGATTTGATACGTGTGTGTGTGTCGATGTGAGTATTTGATCTAAGAAGCTTCTTTTCGGTCTGTCTGGCAGTTTGAGGGCGTGGATGAAATCTTTTCATCTTTTTGTATGACAGGAGACTTCATTTTCATAAAAGTGCATAGATACACAGACATTCGGCATATTCATATTCATATTCAGACTCTACATTATTTTATATAAAATGTGATATGTACGATGTACATTATGCATTATAGTCAAAGGTCTGATCGTCTTTTTCTCTGTTTCCTCTACCTACATCTTCCTTACATGTACAATGTACAGTGTACAATATACATGTATATCTGTAATTTCTAATTGTTCAATGTACATATTGAATTAACCCTCAAGAATTGAATTGCGGTATTTTCCTTCTACTTCTACGATAGATACAGGAGTTTGGAGTTTGGAGTTTGGGCACGGTGCATATAAATTTATAGATGTTTGTGCACATGCCTGTCTTTCAAGATTTTCTCAATCTCAATTCTCAGCATTTTCTTCCTTATAATGAAAAGATTTGAATATGTATCCATTCTTCTTCTTTTTTTCCTCGTCTTGAGTCTTGACCGCGGTTCAATGATCATGTTTTTTATTCTTTTTAATATAAATTTTATTTGTACTCTTATTCCTCTTATTATTATTATTAATTTTCGTATACATAGAAATTAGTGCTTCATTTTATCATTGTATGGTTTGTGTTTGTGTACTGAGAGAATTAAGGATGATTCAGAAAGGTTGAGGCTGATGGCTGATGGTCCGGTGTACAAAAGATGTGTCATCTTGTCAGTTTTTTCCCATGATTTATACGAATACGAATACGAATGTGATGCTCCATTTACGACCTGAGATTTGAGATAACCATCGAAATACTTTTCAATCCTCTTTTCTCTCTCTACTTGTCTTGTCTTCTTGTCTCTTTGACATTGGCATTTTCTCTGTATCTGTACATTTTGTACATGTAAAGTTTGCAATATCTGTAAAGTGCATGTACATGAGTTCATCATGAATCATGAATTCATCATAAATACATACAGCATGATGAGTTTGGAGTTTGGAGTTTAGAGCTAATTGTTCTTGGAAATATTACATGTGAAATGTGAAATGAAATAAAATGGGTTTGTTTGCTGGTAATCATTGGCATTGCCATGAACTGTTGTTCTTGTTCTTCTTTTTGCTTGGAGCATGTGCTTGAAACAGCTGTAATAGTACATACGGCCAATACATAATACATAATATATTATATTCAGCATTCTGTATTGTGTAGTTTTTTTGAATTCGATATGAATTCATTCCTGTCATCATTGTCCTGTCCTTTTCATAAGTTTGGACAGAGGCAGAGACAGAGAGGTAGGTACAAAAGAAAAGAAAATGGGCAAAAAAGTATATAGTCATTACTTGAAAGTTGAAAGTACACATGATTCATTTTTTTCTCCATCTTCTCCTTGTCTTTTGTTATATCACCATTTGTCTGTTTGTCTATGCGTCTATGTGTTTTGTGTCTTGTGTCTTGTGTTCTGACCGAACATCTTCATTTGCGATTTGAGAGTAAGACAGGGAAAAAAGAGAGAAAGAATTCCAGTTTTGCCTTCATTTCCTCTTGATTAATAGCTTTCAGATTTGGATACTTTTTTCTCTTGTGTTGATTCTTTGTTCAATAGTAGATAGATTCACTGCTCACTGTTCACAGTAAATATGCATGTGTGATAAGACCTGGAGTAGAATTGCAAATTTGAATTTGAATTCATTCATTTTGGTTTTTGGTAAGTACATGAGAAGGGAACTGTGGAAATGAGATAAGGATCCTTGTTAATCCTAGTTCATTTGATGAATCTACAATCTACATACAACGTACACCCATACGAAATACGAAATGTACATATACACACATTTTCACACATGTGGCTGTAACAGCCCAGACTTTGTTGCTCTTGTTGATTGTGGGTTGGTTGGACAGTTTTTAATTCCTAATTCCTACTTGCTCTAACAATAATGATATTCTAATCGTATTTGGAGATCATAAATGTTATCTTTCCATGTAACTTGTGTGTGTGTGTGTGTGAGTGTGTGGAAGGAGTAGATGGAGGAAGAACGAAGAAAAAAACAAGAACAAGAACAAGGAGCTGCGAGCAATGTGCGTACAAGTGTGTGTAGGGTGTAGGTTAATACCTGTACAATGTACAAACTATACTTTATTATACTTTATACAATTTTATGCAGAAACGGACAATCGGTAAACACAACAAACCAAAAGCAAACCAAAACCAAAGTTCAACAACAAACAACGATAACCAACAAAACAAAACATTCATAAATTCATTCAAACTGTAAACTTTGAGACTTTGAGCCTTTGAAAAAATACACACTACTTTTTCTAATATATTTATTTTCCCGTATATCATCCTCATCATACTGTTTACTCCCATGCTTGTTCAATGTTCAACTTCTGAACCTCTTCCTTTCCTTTATGACATGTCCTTTGAAGAATTACATGCTCAAAAGGGAAATTAATTACTTTTAGATTCCTTCCTTTACATAATACATAATGCATTAGACAATGAAATTAAGTCGTACACGTGGAACATCACATCATATCATAAATAATAAATTGTACAATAAATGATGTTAACAAGGAATTGTTTAAACAGAAAAGAAACAAGAAACAAGAGAAAGAAAAATTGTCATGTTGATGTGTGAACTTTTCTATCCTCTATCGGATTTACCATCAATCCAAAAAATCCAAACCAAAACCAAAGCTTTAATATGATATGATTTTTTCCTTTCTTGTACAATGTACAAATGTTTCAACTATTACTGTTATTATTATGGTTATTGTTATTACAACTGGTTATGGACGATTTGGATAGTAAATGGAAGAGGCGAAGAGGAAACTAATGAAGATGACCAAAGTTCTTCCGGTAACGGCTGGTGTCTAGTGTCGAGTGTCCAGTTTCCAGTGTCCACTTTAGTACACTTTAGTACACTAACAGCCATTTATTTAATATCATTGGCCATTCCTTTGTCATTTCGTCTCTGTTTCTCTACCGTATTTTCCCTCTTCTATTATTCTCATTCTCATTCTTAATGTTCAATAGTCAATACTCGCACTTGTTGTCCATTAAATATTTGTGGATGGGAATTTTTAAGTTAAAGTCTCATTATCTTATTATGACAATGACAATGCCAATGCCAATGATGATGACTCGGAGCATTATTGAAGGGGAAGAAATTCCAATGTGTCAATATATCCATATTATATTTGATACTTTGAAGCTTCTCCTTCTTCTTCTCCTGCTCCTCGTGTTGCACCATCCTGTATATTTGATATGGTATGAAATTGGATCTTTGAGAATTCAATCTCTGTACTTTTGTTCCATAAAAAGAAGTATGTATTCTTTATCCAAGTGCGGGGAATATTCGGAATATCATTGGATCAAATGGTGGCATTAGACAATAGTTTTATGGGAATGTCATGTGTTCATATGTGACAGGAGTTGGTTTGGTTTGGTTTGGTTTGGTTAGAAACTAAACTATGATGTAAGTATCATGGTACTTGTCTAAACGACGTCTCCATGTGTTCAGTGTAGTTACGATAAGTTGAGACTCCTTACTCTAGAATCTAGACGCTAGACTCTAAACTTGAGATTTGAGACCATCTTTTTCCTTTCCGTATTTCAGTTTCCATGGCCATGTGTGTGGTCACACACAAGGAAATCCCGACACGGATAATACCTAGTAGTAATAATATTATTAGGAAACAGAATACATACATACATACGTACATACATGTATAGATAGATAGATGGAAAGACAGAAGAGAGACACCGATAACAGTACACATGTATCAGCTATACGACAGAGAGGGAGAGAATGTGTCCATGTTTTCATAAAAGTCCCCGGTAGTTAGTTGAAGTTGGTGTCCTATCCACTTTTTCAAACTTCTTTTTCTTTACTCTTCTTTCAAAAGTTCACGTTCAAGTTCCAAGTTCCAAGCCTAATACTCTAATGCTTCTACAATACGACAAAATACTAGCGGCTACTGCTGTTACTGTAATGGTGTAACGTAAAGCGAGAAAGATTAGATATTAGATGGAGAGAAAGAGAGAGAGAGAGAGAGAAGAAAAGAAGGAGAGAGAGAGAGAGAGAGAGAGAGAGAGAGAAGAAAAGAAGGAGAGATAGAGAAGACAGACGGCAATGTGAGAGTCTGATGCAAGTTCAAATCGGACATATTTTCTGTTTCTGGTTCTCTATTTCTCCATGTGAGAAAAGTAAGTGGAGTTGACTGAAGGACTGCTGCTGCTAGTGCTGCTCCGCCTGGTATTTGATATTTGGTGACACTCTGGGCTCTGGATTCTGGATTTTAGATAGCCGATGGCGGAGAATTCTTTTTTCTCTTTCTTTTATGTATTCAGAAATATTTGTACATTCGTGACAACATATTACCACACCATATATGGCTCTTCCTTCCAAGTCTTTTGCCTTCGTGTTCGTCGTCTTCGCCTTGGATGCTTCGGACAATTCCAGTTTTTAGATTCAGATTCAGATTCTAAATTCTAGAATCAAAAGCTTCAAGATCCAAGATCCAAGAAAAGATGACGGAGAAGAAGAAGAGAAGGAGGCGAAGAAAAAGAGTGTCATAATCGTAAACATTTAAATGGATGAACGGAACTTTGGAATAAAATCCAATGGGGAGGAGGAGGCTTTTCCTCTCGTAGAAACTCCAAGTTTACATCATTCCAGTCGCACAAATACGTTACACTTTTACAGACACATATACGCTGAATAACCAAGAGACCAAGAGAGTTTACATACAAGTAAAAGATGGAAAGCTGAAGAAAATATCATGTCATATCTTCAAAATTGCCTAAGTACTTTTCCGTTTCTCCCTTCAACTTGTCAAACATTTTACATTTTTTCAAAAGTATCCAGTTTTCCTTGTGTATTTTAAAATCTCTGCGGATCTAGTATATAGTCTATCTATCGATTCCTAAAATAAGGATTCTTAAAACAAGGAGTAAAAGATTTTGTATACTATCCTCTCATTTTCTCCCCAAAATCTGTATCATTTCAATCTACTACAATTTATTTATTTGAATGTTTCATCTTGTTTTTCCCAATTCCCAATCCTCAAAATTCCATCGTTTTGGATTTGGATCCAGTCAAATAGTAAAGTTTTGGTTTGTTGTGTAAAAACAACATCCAAATCAAAATTAAAACCGAGGATCCCTTTGCTTGTAAATGCAAGTTCAAGTTTAACTAACAGTCCAAGTCTTTCGTCATTCGTCTTATGTCTTACGTCTTACTCAAACTACTCAAGTTTCATTTTTTCCTGGGTTTCTTTCTTTGCCCATGTCTATTTCCAATGTCTGTCTATTTAGACTAGAGATGCATAGATAATAGATAAATGACAGAAAGGAGAGCATCAGCTGCTCTTTCTTTCTCCGTGGACGACATCCCCATCATCAGAAAGGATCTTTAGAACTGAAAATGTACATTGTACATGGTGAACCTGCTTGTTGCTTGCTTGCTTGTTGTGGTTGTTGGTTGTTTTTGGTAAAGGAGTTGGAGTTGAAACTGAAACTGATCGGTTGTGACTCATTGTGTTCCGCCTAATGGAACAATCCTGTGTACTTGGACGTTGGACATTTGAGAGTGAAGCAAAACCCATCTGCGAACCTTTACACTACACACACTTTTGTCTCACTCTTTCTATTCCAATTCTTGTACTAGTCTGGAGTCCAGAGTCCAGAATCCAGAAACTTCAACTCGTTTCCCTTTGACTTTGTCACGAGATAATGTCATCTAAAACGACGTCTACAGCCTCATATATATACAAAATAATGTAGAGGAATTACGTGCAGTGCAAGCAAGTAATAGGATAAGCAGAAGAAGAAGAAGAAGTAGTAGCATGTGTCCGAAATTCAAGATACACGTTCACTCAATAACCGGGTACTTTAATCTACTTTTGTAATACCTCTCTCTTGTCTTATATGGGCAACACAATTACTTTTTTTTCTCCTCTGGATCTTGAATGTTGAATTTTGGACCTTGGATAAAGCTGGCTCGACTGGACTAAACTAAACTGGACTGGACTCTTGTTGGTTGTTCGTTCCTTGTTTGTTGTTTGTGTTCTTCATCTTTGTCGACTTGGATTTACTAGTGACCATTACATAGATTGTTTTCATGACGCAATGACATGTTTACAGTCCTCTCCATTTCACTGCACTGGTCACAACATTGGAATAAAAAAGGGTAGTGTAGTCGCACGGTCCAGTTTCCAGTTTAAATTGAAATTGGAATTGAAAATGACATCCTAATGAGACCCAGAAAAAACAGAACACAACAGAAGGGAACCGGAGCTGTTGGTGTTGTTATTATTATTATTATCATCACCATTATTATTATTACTATTACACGCTCATTAGTACATTCAAAGAATACTTACGAATTTGAATTCGAATTCGAATAGAAATAGGAATGAAGTGGAGACTTTTGGTTGTTTCCTCGGGCAGTATCTCTGTTCTATATTCCATGATTTTTTTTAACTACTATTTTTATATCTGGAGCGGAATTGATATATATTTAGAACAAAAAATCGGATCAAGTATCAAGCATCAAGTATTCAATAATAAGACAGTTGTTGACTGTTGACTGTTGACGTTACGTGATAATTTATGCAATGGGGATGAAAAAAAAGGTGAAAAAAAAACACTCGAGTTTTGACAGACTAAGGAGTGGTGGCATTCAAATGAGCGTGTAAAGATAAGAATAATTTTGACATTCGACATGATATGACGGACACGCAGATTTTCTTATGCGGTATTCAGTATTTAGTGTAATGCTACATTTATAGTGTACATTCATGAAAAGCATGAGCGTAAATCAAGAAGATGAAAGAAACCTCCTGCATGTTTCTTCAGATTCTAGAGTCTAGATTCTAGCTTCTAAATTTTGCTTGCTTTTCTTTCCGTTCCATTTTTTTCCTTTCCTTGTTTCTGGATAAAAATCCCACATGTTGTTCTAGTAAAGTGGCGGAATGTCATGTTAAGTTGAAATGAACAAGACAAGAAGGACACATGAACATGGAAAACGGTTATGATGATGATGACAAGGAGGGCAATAGGCAATAGGCAATAGGAATATATATAGTAGTCGGCAGACTAGACAAATATAGTACATCTTGTTTTGTTTGGTGTTGTGTTGTGCGTAGGATAAAGTGGATGTAGAAATGCAAACAAATTCTCTCAACATGTTACAATGTTACAGTTTCAAATAAATACGTTGTCATTTCCCATATGCGTCTGTGTAGAGACGATATGACAAATGTACCGACTACCCAGAACCAGAAAAAGAAAAGGAAAAAGAACCTTATCTATCTCTATCTGTGAATACATACTCATTTTGTACTCGTACCAACTACAACTACTACAGCTTTTATTTTGGTACAATGTTTGTACACTTTTCCCCTTCTCTTGATATTTAAACTGTCATTTGTTCCAGATAGTATTTTCCTCTCTCCGTTTTATTCGCATCGACATTCATATTCATATTCATATTCATAGACAGTCATTCTAGTTGTAGTTGTCATTGTCATTGTTGTAGCTGTTGTTGTCATTGTCATTGTCATTGTCATATCCGTCTGTCTGTCTCTGTCTCTCGCCTTTCATTTTTTCCCTTCTTTCTCTGCTCTGTTCTGATCGCCGTCATCGTCATCGTCATCGTCACTTTTCCATTCTCCATACTGTTTTTATATTTATGTCTCCAGACACTAGATTCCAGTACAGCCTTTTCTTTATGCTAGAATAATACAATAAAAGTAGTATAAACAATACATAAACAGTTTTTTCAAATGCATGAACTCTGTGCCCTAAAGTAGTTTATTATAATATAATACAATACAAAATAATACAGTCAGCATTGTACATGGTACATGATGAATAAATAAATGATAAAATGATACGAGTTCATCTGGTCATAGTCATTTTCATATATACAGTTTTTACAGTTCAAGCTGAAGCTGAATCTGAATCTTGGATCATCTCAATTCTCAGTTTCAGCTCTAGTTGCACACAATAGACATACAAATTTATAAATAGAAATGGCTCCAGTTCCAGTTCCAGCTTGAGGCTGTAGACTGTAGACTGTAGACTTTGCATAATGTAAAATGTACAATGTACAATGTGGAATGTAGAACACAGATCGTAGCATTTGGACAGTAGACATTTGTGAATACAAATATAAATGTAAATGTAAATATGAATGTGGATCTCATACAATATGCAATAGAAATGGAAATGGAAATATGCATTATTATAGGCATGTGGAGTGTTATGGAAAATAGAGTGTGGAAGGCACACACTTCATTTTCCGTTCCATTCTTTTCTTCTTTCTTTCTCTTTCCTTTTTTCCTGTTTTCCTCTTGTTGCGTTTAGAGTTTTAGAGTTTAGAGTGTGAGGAAATGAGCCTCACGTGTCAATGGAGATTGACTCAGTATGTACAATGTACAATGTACAAGAAGCAACTCTGTATTTTGTTGCCGGCCGGCCGTTTTAGATAAATGCTCCAGATTCAAAAAAAAATTCAAAAACTCAAGTGAGCCGAATAAAACGGTATGGCATGACGGGAAACATCTAAAATCTAAACTATTACGTTATTACAGATATTTCACGTGTGTATGTGTAGTGTGTAGTGCACGGACCATTTGGATTTGGAATTTGAAAAAAATGAAGAATATGATATCAATACTGATTTCCATACAGATAGCTACAGTATAAAGTCTAAAGTATACCATCGGCTATCGGCTATTAGTTACAATAGGATACCTCACCTAAATACAAAAATGATATCGATGATAAAATAATAATTTTTCATAAAGACACTGAAACATACCTAACATTCTATGTGAAATAATAATGAGTATATTTTTTTCATATACAATTTACTGGAAAATATTTATTTAGAATGTACAAAAAAAATATTGTGTTGAGTAATATGGTGTATGGTGTAAAAATGAATGAGGAATAAAACGAAATGAAATGAAAGAAAAACAACAAGTCAACTATTACCAGTCTCCAGTCCCCAGTTAGCAGTACCAGCTCTTGGTATCAGGGAAACTATCTTATTATTATTATTTCGAACATGGAGAAGAAAAAACAACTCACAGTCTGTCTTTTGAATTCGGACCTCGTTAGCCATTGTAACAGCTTTTATAGGAATATACTTTTAGGGATATACAGTATACGGTACATAGCATATAGGGTACATGTAATCTTCATGGTGGATGTGGATGTTGAATGTGTTTGTGGTGTTGCCTTGTTATCCGAGTGAGGAATCTATTGTGAAATTCTCTAATGTTCCCTTCATTGAAGTATTACATGTGAGTAAATTACCTATTTTTAAAACAAGTTTCCTTTCTCTCCTCTTTCTTCCTTTCTTTCTTTCCTACTCTTGATGAATGATCCTCGTCCATCCACTTGGACTTGGACTTTTTCTGATATGGATTTGGATTTTGGGATAAGAATAAAAAGTTCCAATTCCAATTTCAATTCCAGTTTCATTGGACGTCTTTTGGAAGCTTATATATTGTGATATAGACAAATATATAGAGTGAAATGAAAAGGTATATATACCCTTGTGTCTGTTTAGGCTGCAATTGTAGTAATTGTAATTGTGGTTGTAAATTTAATCGAGAGAATTATACATTATGTGAGAGGGAGAGAAGGTGAAACTTTTCTCTGGTACACTCGAGACTCTTGAAATGTTATAAGTATATCTATAGTATCTAAAACTAAGTATCTAGTATCCAAAAGGTAGAATCCAAGTCAATGCAAGTAGTGGGTAAAAAAGCTGTTCAGACGTCCAAGTCAAAGTCAAAGTCAAGTCAGAGGCGAGCAGAAGCGTATGAGCAGACAGCTCCGCGATTGTTATCAGAGAGTGGAAAAGTAGTAGAAGTAAAAAAGAGAGACGACGACCAAGAACTTGGCTTCCACCAAAACCAAAAGCATTTCAACTGACTCCTGACTACTGACCAAGAGTATCCAACATCCAACATACAAAAGTAACAAGTATGTGGATTGTGGATTGTGGATGCTCCAGCTCCAACTTGAGCTCAAGTGTTTTGATAATATAGTGTAATGTGAAGCAATGAGGTTCTCCCTCCTTTGTAATTGCACTGGACTACATATATTATGTAGACTAATGTCCTGTTCCCTGGCATTGGTTCTTCATTCTCATAGTCATCCTCATTCTTTTTTTCTCTTTCTTCTTCTCGGTCCACAAACAAAGTATCTAACATCTCAAGTGTAACACAATGATCTTGTCCATAATATTACGATTATATGTATGTAAAATGTACATTATGCATTATATTACATACTGTATATATTGTGTATGCATGTGTATTATGTATTTATTATACTGCCGATCTTCTTTGTTTGGTTCCTTTAAACTTGTAGTAGACATCACCTTTTTTTACTATTAAATTGAATATTTATTATGTATGGGCATGCACAGCGGATTCTTTCTCAAGTCTGATTTCAATTTAATATCACTTTAAAAGAGAAAGAGAGAGAGGAAATAATACAAGATTATAAGGAGAATAGATGTAGATACACAATATACAGTGTAGTAAGAATATTATTACCACGGCTATTGTGTGAGATGTGAGTGAGAGGATTGCAATTTAAAGGCTATATAATTTTATGTCGTGTTTCCCATTCCATTGTGTGTGTCTTTAGTCTTTAGACTTTAGATATTTTCCCGTGATTTTTTTCCCTACTCGTTATTCTTTCATCTTTGTTCCTTTGATCTCAGGTTTACTTTGACTTTGACTTTGGCTTGGATTTTGAGTTTGAGTTTTTTCCTCTGATTTGTGACATTGACTTTTGACTACTCATGATTGAACTTGTCCTTTTACCAGTTTTCTGTCCGTCGTCAATTGACAGTTGTCAAATGTCAATTGTCGATTGCCAGTTGTCAATGGTCAATGTTCAGTGTCCAATGTTCAATACTTGATCCTCGTATACATGATGCGATAATAGTCGATCGAATACTGAATGTTGAATTTAGTATGTATTATGCAATACATTGTATTCGTATTCGTATTCAATGTTCAGTATTTAGTCTGTTCAACTGTCTCGTTGACTTTTAAATGATGAGCAGAACGAGTTTTTTTGTCTACAACTCTCCTTCTTGGTCTACCTACTAGAGGATTTAATGGTGATTTAATTAATTGATGAATTATGTGTATCCACTCTTTTTTTGGATGCGCACCGTTCACCGTCCACCGTACACACTAGACATTACACATGACCATATACAAAATACAAAATACATTGTTATAGGGTGAATTGTGTGCAGCTTGTAAGTTGTAAGTACTTGAGAGTTGTCCAAGTCCAGAGGATTTACGATGGTATTCTGTCTCTATTATTATTTTCAATCCCATTCATTTCAATACATTGTCTTGCGTAATTTTACCCGTACAAATTACAATGTCTCCTATAAGATGTAAGATTAAAATTTTTTCTTTGTTACAGCATGTAGCGTCTAGTATCTAGTATCTAGTATTTTATTCGCTTTAAGGAAAAGTCGAAAATACTACTTAAATACATGAAAGAGTGCGGGTGTAGATTGTAGATGAAGGGGAAATAATAAAGTAAAGAGTTGGTTTGGTTTGGCTTTGCTTTGACTTGGTTCATTAGGAGAGGAAAGGGGAAATGTTTTTAGGAGTTTGTGTCGGATGTAAGTGTGTATATGTGTGTTTGTAGGTGTATATTGTGTGTGATTGAGTGTGATGTGACAGAAAAAGAAGAAGATGAAGAAGAAGTGTAGGGTTGTTTCCATGTGTGTCTATGTATCAGTTGTGTATTTTTGCCTTTTCGTATTCTAGCGTAATGGTGTGACTGTGTTGTGTGTGTTGTGTGTGTTGTGTATTTTTTATGTGTGTGCACTTTCAAACATAGAAACATGCACACTTGTCGATTGTTGAATGTTGGATGTTGGATGTTGAAGGAAGGAAGGGGAAGGAATGTCTTTGGTCTTTGGTTACGTATTTACTATACTTTATACTTTATACACAAAATATCTATACATATAAATATACATGCATACATATTATACATAGATCTCTTGGATTTAGTTTCTTGGATGGGGTCTTAAAGGTTTACAAGGAGAGAGAGACGAATGTACATTGTACATCTTACAGTGTGCATAGGGAAGATCGGAAGAAGAAGAAAAATGTGTGCCTTGAGGCAGTTTTGACCCCCTCTAAAAGAAAGACACGTATTTTGTCGCAATTGAATCCCTTATTCGTGCACTCGCAAGCTGAGACTTTGACTTGAATTCTGACTACATTCACACACACATACACAACAGACAACATACAAGATTTTGAGCTTTGAATATACATTATATTATGCATAAATAAATATGTATGTATCATTGTCGATGCTCGACAATGCTCCAGGGAAATGGGACAAAGTATAAAAATACTTGTATGTAAAGTATACATTGTACAAGTTACAAGTATTGAGTATAGCTTTTATAATATGTGTACGATATTCAACTTTCAAGATTCGAGTAGGATTTCTTCCCCTTTATTTACAGAGGATTGAAAATATATTTGAAATTTATTTTGTATGTATTTAGGCTGTATTATCAACTACTATCAATATTCATTATATTACATTACATAATAAAACTATATTTAAAAGTCTTATGATGAAAAGCTCTTCCAGACTTGAGAGACTGTAAACACAAAGACAGTTTTTATGAATTCCCAACTTGTTTACTTATGATAATAATAATAATTCCTTGTGAAATTTATTACAGGCGACAATTCTTCCTTGTACTAACAAGTCTATTGTACGCTTCACACATAACACAGGATTGTAATTACAGACTATTTGAAATTTGAAATATGAAATCTCCCAGGAAATACATTTTTGTAATTTAAATTCCCTATTAAAAAGTCTCAATTCCCGATTGTATTGAGAAATTCTAATGAAGAGGAATTTTAATCCTAGTAAAAATATTTAGTACAAAAATGTTAGTAATTTAGAATTTTAAAATGGAGTCAGTGAGCAAAAGATTCTAGATTCTAGATTCAGCTGGTGTAATTTGTACACACACATACCTAATATCCTTTATTTTTTCTGGCATCTTATCTTTATGACTTTGTCACATCGTCCAACTTTTTCCCACATTAATGTTACCGAGGGAAAAAGTAACCAAGTACTAAGTACATCTTCCGCCTACATCTGTGGACTGTACACTGTACATGGGGAATGTATGAAAAGATCACATTTATATTTTGTGTCCATACTCCATGTGTAACATGTACAGATACAAAACTAGCAACAGATTCGAAAGACATCGAGAATGGGAAAATGGGAAAAGGAAATGAATGGAACTCAAAATTTTACACATTCAACGTTTTCTTTGCCCATCTCGTCTTTGACTTTGACTTTGACTCGGAACGTGTGTGATGTGTGATGATCGTCAACTAACTATGAGAAAAGGAGCAAGGCGAAGATGACTGACTTTTCAATATACATTCTACATACATATTTGTATTTATAAAGCACAAACATTACTTTTCCCTGTGTCTTTTTGTGTGTGTTAGTTTTGCTCTTGTCTTCATGTCAAGCGTCCATATGGCATATGTTTTTTTTCCTATTCAAGTTTCAATTTTCAATTTGAATTTGAATCTGAATTGGGCTCCTTTTGAATACAAATGCATAGGCAGTATTAGGATTTATATTAGACCGCCGTCAGGTACATGATATTTTGTATATTGCAGTATGATTGTTATTCTATTGGACTTTTAGTTTTTCTTTTGTACGAGTTGGACTTGGACTTGGATTTTCAAGTTTTTGTCCATAGTAAAGGAATGACGGACGTAGGAGCTCCAGGTTTTTCTTTCAACTTTCAAGGTACAAGGTACCTCTGTTTTGTCACACATGATGACTGTGACATGAAAAACAGAAAACGTCATTCTTGTCATCGTTTTCTTGGTTGTCATCATCATTACGGTTCCACAGCCTCCATATTAGTAGAGCGATAAACCCTTTACCCAAAAATCTATATACATAGAATCATAGAATAAAACTGCGTAGATTGTACACTGCCCATTGTACAGTGTACAGCGTACGTGTTCTAACTGTTATGATGCTGAAAGTGAAAAACCGTCTTTGTGTTTCTTTCTATAGAGCAGCGTCTTGTGGAAGGGATGGTCTAAACAAACGTAGTATCCACATCCGCGTACAGAAAAGTATTCCTTCGTCCTGTACACGTGTATTCTGTATATTGTACTTTGCATAGGTACATGTGTTTGAGTTTTGAGTTTTTAGTCTCTTCTCTCCAACTTGAGCTTGACTGCAGAGCAAAAAGAATTTCAAGTTGAATCTGAGAGATGTGAGATGAGGCTGTGAAAAAAGATGGATGAGAGAAGGAAGAAAAAGATCATTCTATGCAAGATCATGTTCATGTTCCTCTATATGCATAGAGTTATAGAGTCATAGCCATGTTTTGTATCTTTTATAGATTCTTTTTTAGACATGCATACAAAAGTGTACAAGTATAAGTCTTCTTGATTCTTGATATCTAAAAGGGTGGACACCGATTAATTGATTTTGGATCATGATTCTATCCTTCATGTACAAATTCTACAGTTCATGTAGTTTACAACTCTCAATACACCGTACACGGTACAAGCTTATAGCTTGTAACTTGCACAAATGATAAAAAAATGGTAAACACCTCATCTAAATGTCTAACACCAACTATATAAAAAATATACCGTATGAATACAACAGTCAAAAAGTGCAAAGGTGAAGGCTCAATTTGAATGTTGCACTTTTTTTCCTTTTTTTACTCAGTGTCGCGACTGTACATTATAACGACGGGAAATGTATAAATAAATGTATTTATAAATAACTACAAGCAAATCCAAAACCAAAGAGCAAATCATAAGAAAAAAGGAAAGGAAGTACGGTGTTTAGTGTTCAGTGTTCAGCGGTAAGGTACAATATTTAAAAGTACGTGAAGGAAAAGAAACAGCCGGCTTCTTAATTTTTTTCAATCAGTGGAAAAAGTAAAGAAAAATATATCTTGAGCTTTGAGTTTTTGTACAATCCTAAATAATACCAATACCAATAGAAATTTACATGTACAACAATATCGTGGTTGGATTTTCTATTGTCATTCTAGTAATTTTGTGCAGTGTGCTACGACTACGGTCACATTCAATTCAATTCACACAAAGACGTAGCGTCACTAACATGATGTGCAGTTATTGGACAAATTACCACCGTTACACAAAGAACTTGAACTTTGAATAGAATTTCTTATTTATTATTTGTTATTTCTATTTGTATTTGTATTTTTGTATTTCTACACACATATTTTTTCAACAGCTTTACTTTCTTTCTCTTCATGATTCATTTAATAAGTTGATATTTAGATAGTTGAGTTGAACATTTTGAACATATGCTGTACACGGTACATTTTACACCTTGTACCTTGTTCGTTGTACCAGTCAAGACTCAAGACTCAGAAGGCACAACTGTCTTGATTTTCCACATGTATTTTAGATGACAAAGTCAGAGAATTTGTCGTCTTTGTCCTTTTACCTTTTGTACGTGTGGGTACAGAGGGGAAAGAAATGAAATGAAATGAAGCGTAGAATTTGTCCTAAGACATCCACAATGGAACAATTACTAATACCAAATGGGACAAATTGTATAAAGTGAGTAGAGGGAAGAGATTTATACTTACAATTTACCTACAAAGTGGAACTTCCAACTTCCAACTGCTAACTGTAAGGACTGAAACTGATGGACACGAGGTCTGAGCATTGAGCATTAAGCATCCATTCTGCTTAGTTCAAACCTCAATTTAAAGCTCAGAGAGATAGTCACCGAATCCAATTCAAAGCAATCCAATCCTCAGTCCAATCCCAAGTCCAATCCATCCTCATTCCTAAATACACAATACACATGTATACATAAAATACATGTGTTCATTTCAACCAGATTTCGTTTCGTTTCATTTCGTTTTGGGGTTTGAGTTTTGGTTGGATTTCAGTTGTGGTGAACTGCCAGAGTCAGAATCAGAGGCAGAGCCAGGTGTGGAACTGAATGGGAATTTCTGATTAGCTTTGCTGTCTCCATCCTTTTGCATTGTACTTTGTACAGACTTTGGATGAGCTGCAATGGATTGTGGATTGTATTTTGGCTTGATAGAAGTGTGTGTATGTGATTTCTTGCTGATTCAATGAATATTTACAAATTCAAGTAAATACAGTGAGTACAGTCAAGTCATGAAGAGTGTTGACTTAAATTGAAAATTATACACACATATTTCATGATTTAGCGAGCGTCCACTATTGGAGGTTTTCAAGGTATGTATTTACACGTATTAAAATCGGTGGCTCTGCTGTGTCAGCAGCCAGCAGTCAGCAGCAAATAGAGAATACTGAATATTGGGTATCTTATGGCATTGATATGAAAAGGGTCCCCACAAAGTATTTAATCCAATACAAACCCCAGCCAAACTGATCCCGTTCGTATGCACAAGAAAGAAAGCATCCGAGTTAAATATTAACGCCATATGTTTTCATTTTCGTTTTCATTTCCGTGGGTCACAACTCGAAACAACAACAGAGAAATCCGCACACATGTGAGCAAAATAAGATGGAAAATGGGAATTTGGAGTTTTGAGTTTGGATCATGAAATGGGAACGGGAACAGGAAATTCAAAATGAGCATGATACACTCGATTAGTCATTGAATAGAATTTAGATTTAGAATCTGAAATCAAGCTTAGTTTAGTGACTTGAAAAGTTCACAAGTACCATTTTGTTTAGTTTGAGTTCTCAACTCGAGTTTGAGGATCCAATTGATTCAAGTGAATGTGAATAAATAGTAAATAAATTTAAAGTTTAATCCGACTGAGAGAAAAAATAACGAGGGTTCAAGGTCTATTTTAGACAGGACATGGAGAGCAAAGTCGTAAAATCGTGTAATGGATCCATGCGAATTGGCTTTGAAATTGATTATAGAAAGAAAAAGAAAGAAAGAAAGAAACCAAATCAAAGCCTCTTGAATCTTGATTCTTGAGTATTGAGTATTGAGAAACCTTTGACTTTGACTTAACAATTTTTATGACAATCATAACAAGTACAGAAACGGAGCATCACCAAATAAGAATATATGCAAAAACAATATTTGGTTCATGATGATGATGATGATGATGATGTTGAGACTTAACATAATTTATTTCCTATCAACTATCAACCTTGCTCACATGACAAAATGTGTAACATGTCCCTGATATTACCACTTTGGTAATTTACAAGACATGAACAGAGAACACAGAGGATATCTACAATCTAGAAACTTGAACCCGTTGTTACTTGTTACTTGTAAAAAGGCGGGATGAAGAACACAATTTAATATTTACATAGATACTAGATACTAGATACACGTTCAACGTTCAGTGTTGAATATTCCGTCTTGAGTCTTCAGTCACAGTCCTACGCCGTATAAAAGAAACAACACACACTCATATTTCAGATGATGTTCACGTTGTGTGTTTTCTTTCAGTTAATTAAATTACCGCACCAAAATCCAAAGACGAGCACAGGACGAGATCTGCCTCTTGTCCGTTGTCTGTTATGACTTTTGCCATTTTAAATTTCAAGTTACATGAAGAATGAAGAATGAAGAGGATTGAGCGTTGAGGATTGAGCATTGAGATCTGAGACTCGTTATACATTTTATGGGTTTTATGAACACATTCCGATATCCTTTTACAATGGCAGTCCAAATGCAAAATGTTGAACGTTTGACTGTTTGAATTTTGAATGTGATAACTGATAAGTAAATGAGCAGATGTGCGTATTGTGTATTGTGTACTTGATTTGTATGCATATTGTACATTTCAGGTTGTTTCATGTACACTTATTTTACAATGGCATTGGGATTGGACAATGATTTGATTTTGATTCTGATTTCCCACAGTCAGTCTGTAGTCTGTAGTCTGTAGGATCATATCGTATTGATAAAGATAAGAAAGCCGGCTTGGACATGATTTTTTGAGTACAATGTACATGTGCAGAATACCGACTATACTTAATACGTAATATGTAATAAACAATTGCTCTTTTTTAATAATACTAATGCTAGTAAAATGATCAAGAATGAAGAGTCGGCAAATCTATATCGTATATTGTACATCCAGTTTTTTTGCAGTCTGATTTTTATTACTTGAGAAATATTCCATGTTCACAAGTGACATGTGTGATTCTTTACTCTTTACTTAATGCTCTGAACATTGTACAATGTAGATAATATACAATGTATTTACAATTATTATTGCAACTCTTCATTTTTTTATAGATCGGTATAGAAAAGTCAATGCCGACTGAATACTGAACACTGAATCGTGAAGGCGTGCATGAGCTGACATTTCATGAAAATTATTATTACTCTCGCTCTATATATTTCTCTTCTAAAAAATATTATCAGTCTTCTATAACTTGAATAAATAAATAAATTGGACCATCAGAAAATATCCCATCCAAAATACTCTTAGATTCTAGATTCTAGTTTTTTTGTAAAAAAAGTAGTAAAGTTTTGTACTCAAAGATTGAGTATTTTTTATATGGTTTTCATTAGCAGCTTGCTCTTTTCTTGGTCCTCCTCTCGATTCTCGGTTCATTTCATTTCTTGATGAAAATGAAATAGAAAAGAGAGAGGGAATAAAAGTAACTTGTATTATAAAAATGTGTAAGAATGACTCGGGTTTCCCTTGTACAAGAACTAGAAAAATATTACATGACAGAATTGTCCTTGTGATGAAAACAAAAATGAAATGCTTGATTATTTTTCATATGTCCACAGTCTACAGTGTATACACATTCAACGGATGATGATAATACTGTTTGACGATGGCATAAAAAAATTCTCATTCCTCATTCCTTATAAGTCTCATCCATTTAGATTTTCCCCAAAAACCTACAGATCACATGTAGACAGTTTCACCCAGGATTTCACTTTTCTTCATGTGTACCATTTGTAGTTGTACAGTGACATTGGCATTGGTATTGGCGTTGGGATTGTATTGTGTCTGGGCTTAGTTCTCTTGATCCTTGATTCTTGATACTGTATTTTGACTATGTGTGGAGTTTTTTTCTCTTGTTTTCTTCTTCTTCTTCGTCTTCTTGTTTGATATTGAAGTTGTCATTGTCATTGTCATTTCACATGTTTATATCCCGACAATCAGCATCAGTCGCTCGCTTGTCGTCGCTTAATGATTTTCCCTTTTTTATTCAGAAAATTTGATAAGATAATCATAATCATCTTGTACAATAAATATCCTATTCTCATAAGTGGTGCAACATGCATGTTGTAATGAATAGAATAATGTGATAATATTGTACTGTATAAGGCTCCTTTTTTATCATGTTTGTCTCATGTCTGATGTATGGAATACGCGTGTGCAGTGTGCAGGGAGTTTCTAGTTTTCAGAGAAAAGAGCAAGAAAAAGATTTTTTTGTTGATTTGGACTGGATTTTTTAGATATTGACTCGGGATTCAAAATGCAAAATACAATCAAGTTTGGAATTTGAAATTTGACAGTCACTTCTTATTTACACACTCATTACTACAATTTTTGGCTTGTCTTAGTTCTGTCTCTGTGTTTATCATTGGCATTGTCATTGTCTTTGTCTTTTTCTTTGTCCTTGGATCAACATCAACTAGACTAGACTGTAGACTGTAGAACCCATAATCAAAAGAAACAAAGGGAATGGAAAGATGAAAAATGAAAAAGAAAAATGAAATACAAATATTTTGTTCAACAAGCCCAACCAAGTCAAGCATTAGATTTTCTCTACTTTTGCTTGTAAAACTCTGATTTTTGATTCTGATTTCCCACACAATCCCTTGTTTCTTGTTTCCACCCTCATAGAAGAAAAACTTGCTTTGCTTTGGTTTTTAGTTTGTCTTGAATTTCATTTTATGGAGTTTGTAAGGTCAGCAGTTGTTGTTTTTACTTCTAATGGATATCCAAAATCCACAATCCACACCACATCAGACACACGTTATACACTGTACACTTTTACAAACGAGCACATGGAGTGTGACTCATACTTATAATTTGAAACTGAAATAAGCTGGCAGAATAATAATAATAATAGTAATAATAGTCTACGTGAATACAATACTGACATGACGTGAGTTGGTACAGTTATTATTATTATTATTATTGTACAATGAAGTGGTAAAAGAAAAGAGCCCGACAAGAAATGTCATTAAGAAACCCGGAAAACCGACAATGGAAAACACGCTTCTACATTGTGTATGTTGTATGTTGTATTGTGTGTGTGTATTGTGTACATAGATATTTTCTCCCACCTCGGAGACGGGGAGAGGGAAATCTAAAACACGTAAAGAATGGAATACAAACGAAGGAAATTAGACAGCAGAGTCGGAGGAGAAAAAGACAACCCGGCACAAAATTTTCGTCTTCTCCATCCCGCAATACCACAATACCAAATGCATAATACATTTTGTATTTTGTAATGTGTTGTAGAATGTAGAATGCATATCTTGTCGTGGAATATAGTTATTTTTGTACTTTTACAATTTACATGACTATAGCCGCCTAATACAATGTACAATGTATTTACATTACATTACATTGCATTGCGTGGTGTACGGGGCTTTTGAGAATACGATGACGATGACGATGATGAGGATGACAAGAGGACGGTATAGGGAAAAGAGGAAAAGGAAAATGAAGCTGGGAATTAAATTATGGATATGGAAAATGCTCACAGACTTCAAAGAGCTATCTGCTATCTAGTATCTACTCGGAGCATGTAACATGTACGATGTGGAAATCTATAACCAAGAGTTTATACTACATGTCATACAGAATACAGAGCTGGAGGCCAAAGAACGGGATCGGGCTTGGGATTTGGATTTGGATTGGGAAGCTTGTGTAGGAAAACAAGTAAAGAATGAAATACCCGGAACTCGGAATCATGGAAGTTTTTGGGGAAATGTGTGTAAAATGGAAAATGTTTTATTCTTGTCAGTTTTGATCATCCTCCATTGTTGTCCGATTTGGATTCGGATTCGGATTCGGATTTTGGACTATTTGAACTGTCTGAACCTATGTATAGTGAATAGTGTGTATAATGTACTTATAGTCCACACTCCAATTTTCACAAAGTCCTGCAGTTGTTTGGTGCTTTTACGAAACAAAATTTGGTTATACTTATCTATCTCGAGTCTCCAGTCTCCAGTCTGCACCATTTTATGTTTGTAGCAGCCGAGCACCGAGGACCGAGGCATGCACCGAGTATTATCATCATTATAAGCATGAGCATCGAGGGTACAAAGTACAAAAGTACAATAGAGTGTATACTACATCGGCATTGCCAATCGGCAATCAGTACACAACAAAAACGGAACATGGATGGAATACCAAAGTCCAAAATCCAGAGTCCAATAGAAAAAAAAAACTAGCCAAAGCGACATTTTTATTTTATTAATATTTTGCTCCTAGCTCCTACACTCTTGCTGCTTTCCTCTCTTCTGGTCTGTTCTGTTATTGTTACATATTTTTATGTAGAGAATAGAAAACAGAAAAGAACAACCATTAACAATCCTTTTGACATATTTGTTATTAGTACACTCTACACTTTGTACTGTACAATGTATTCTGATTTTGATTTCACAAGGGGTTTCATCTATGTACAATATACATTGTGTTTGTGATGTCGTTTCTTTCCATATCCTGAAAAAAAAACACAACATTAGCATTAGTTATGCCTTTCAGAGGTTTGACTACTGACTTGTATTATATATTTGTTATTTGTATTATATTTGTATTACACTGGTATTGTATGGTGTATAATATTCAGGTTTTCCGGCACCAGTTTTTTTATCCTGTGTGTGTACTCGGAAAGTTTGAGTTTTGAGTTCTTTGACAACTTCCTCTGGATTTCTGATTTTTGATTCCGACTCAGATGAGGGAGACAAATATATGGAGTATGGAGTATGGACGTACAACATCCAACATACTTCATTCGTATAAAATAATATGCACAATATACAGTATACTTTGAGTAGACAGGGAAAGATGAAGAGATGGAGCAAGAGAGAAGAAAAATTGGATAATTTTTTAAAATGCTCGAACTCCTTGTCAGTGTATTGAGTAATAATATTCGATCAACATAGTATTTAAACTACCAACAAACTACAAACTACCAACTTGTAATACTTGTCCTTTTTTGTATTATTTGTACTGGGCTGTAAGCTGTAAAGTGGGTACTTTGGTGTTTGGTGTATTCTTTGTACATTGTACATATTATATTATATTATATGTATGATAAAATGTGGAATAATTTGATCGACGTCCCTATCTCTCTCTCTCCTACTCCGTCTCTTGATTCATATCTTGATTGACTGACTCTGGCATTTTGGAGTGATATTTAGATGTAATGGATGATAATATAAAAGCTTGTATACAGCACTTTTTTCCATGAACTAATAGTTAATAGGTGACTGTTTGTGTGTATTGTGGTTACTTGTTTGTATTTTCCTCTGTCTTCTTTTCTCCCTCCGTTACATGAAATACAAATGCAGATATCAGATATGTAATATGTATGCGTACAGTTGCTCTCAAGTTTCAAGATCAAATATCAAATTACATTCTTTAGATACTAGACTGGTTGGTAGTTTGGTAGTTGGAAGCTGTCGCACAACAATGTATGAAGTACATCTATAAACCGTATAATATGCACTATGCATATTGCATATTACATAATATTATACTGCACATTGCTCATGATTCGTGATGTTTAAAGGAGATAATATAATATTATATGCATTAGTAAAAAGGACTTAAGGGAGATTAAATTGTTTGATCTGGATTTCAGATTACACAGAGCAAACGATTAGCATTAGTCATTAGTCATAGATGATAATTTTTTTTTTTATTGATCATTGAAAATTGGCGAGGGAAAATTTTAAATTTTATTTCCCGCGCGCTTCGGTTTTTGGTTTGCATTTTGGATTTCCGATTTCAGTTTTAGTGTTTGTGAATTGTTGAAAGGCTCATGTATTTAACTCATTAACTAGTTAACAGTTGATTGATCATTATTAAAAGAACGGAGGGTAAACAGTTTAAGAGTACTTTTGTTACTTTAATCGGTTTCAATTTACAATGTTCAGTATTCTATTTAACATTTGTAGAACAATGTGGGATTTCATTCATGTCAATGGATTTAGAATTTAGATAGATTGTAAAACAAGTTGCCGTTTTACAAGGAAGATTGAGGATACTAGTTTAAGGACATTATGCTCATTTACCATTTATACATGTACATATGATATTGTAAAAGTATTATTATTATTAGATAGAGGAGGATTTCTGATACATGTTTTGTGTAATATTATTATTTGTTGGTTTTATATTTAAACATGTGTGCATACTGTAATATATTATGTTGAATCTTTTATTTGTTAATATGGGATTTAATATGGATTTATCTTGTTTTTTTTGTTACAGTTGTGCTGTTGGACACTACAGAAGAATCTTCCCTCCAATGGACTCAATATCCTTACGGCGTTGCTGCAGCTACGCCCGGTGTAAGTTTCCTATTAATAATAGTAATAATAATGATCTACTAGTCATCTTTCTGTATATGCATTTTAACCTTTTATACAGAATCATATTCATACTATTCACCATTCTTCAGCACTGCATTTAACCATTTTTTTGGTATTCAATAGACATATGTAATATGTAAGATATTACTACTACTACTACCACCACTACTACTTTTATAATAGTAATAATAATAATTATTATTATTATTTTATATTATACTGTATAAGGTTGAGAATTGAAGAGACCTCGTTTCGGACTTGAATTTGAGGTATTTAGTGTTGATGCATTATGAACCTTGCCACATACATAATAAATAATATAATATAATATGTAATAGCATAAAATATCGAGTTATTCAAAAATAAACAGTGCAGTTGGTTGCAGTTGCAGTTGTTCTTTGTTGATAATAATAATAATAATACAGGAATGGTGTAATGGATCCCTGTTCACAATACACAATAGCAATTCCAATCTCAATTGAATTCTCACTATTATGTATCACATGTTATAATGTGTATATGAATCTTTTCCGAGGTATTTGTATATTGTACATTGTACATGGGTTCAATTTTCACATTTCTTGTCCTTTCCCTTATTTTATCCCTTACACTGTTCACTGTTCAATATTCAATGTGCATTGTACAATGTACCGTATACCGTGTACAAAAGGGTCAATGCTAATGGTATATTTAAGTAATTCAGCATATCTGCACACGTACTCTGTACTCTATAGAGTATATACAAATCCTAAATAGTATCATAGACAGTAGTGTCAATGATGAATGGGAAGGAAAAGGACGATGTGGACATAAGGGCCCCATTCTCCGACGACAATTCGACATGAGTCAATGCCTTTTTACAATAATCCTTCGTACTTTATATTTCGTATTGGAACATGTAGGGATTCTGATCTTTCTTTCTATTCCTATTTCTACTCAGTATTTCCCCATGTCTTTTTCTTTCTCTGTCTGTTGATCCCAATCTGATCCCGAGTTTGATTTACTATTTCTATTTTCTATGTGGGATGATGGCAGTGGTTGGCTGGTGTGGCAGCATGCAGATCCGACTCGACTCGTTTAATTTAGTTGATTTGAAATGGACATAGTCTCTAGTCTGCATACACAGAGGAACGGATATTAACGTGGAAGATGGAAGATGATATGTACGTGTGTAGTATAATATATAATACAGTAATACAGTTTTATATGGAGAATTGAGGACGTGTGACACAGACACATGCCTCCATTTTTACTACATTCTTCATCATGATTTTCATTCTTCTACTACACATTTTAGAATTTCATCAAGAGTAAAATTTTATAAATGTACAATTTAATATGTAGATTTCACACCAGTGTCTCCCGTTTCTCTATCAAAAGTTGAATTGAGAGTTGAGCAGCAGTTGAAATTGAAGTGCAAAATTAACTGTGTGTAATAAGTTGGAGTTTGACTGGAATTTGTAGGGTTGCTCAACTCTATAAATAAGGTCAGCTGTCATTTAGATCTGGAACTACTGTGGATTTGAATTTGAATCCGAATCCGAATCCGCATTCTAATTTGCATTTGGCATTTGGAGTCAGAGTTCAGAAGAGCAAGTTGGAGTCGAGAGTCGGGTATTGACTGGGACGGGTCATCATCATCATCAACATGATTGTATATAATATATTGTATTTAATCATGCATGTGTTTACATGGAGAAGAGCACGATATGATGTGAAATGTCCCGGAGACTTTTATTTAGTACCTACTTCCGATATTGACTCGAGTCTCGAGACTACTAGAAACTAGAAACCCGACACTGCAGGAATCAATATGAACATCCGACTCCTCCATACTCCATACTTACTCTCCGAATCCGAATTACTTATACATGTTCCGATACATACGAATATAAAAATAGTAATACATATGTAGAGGAGGATGATGATGATGCCATGCTCTGGATGAATTCTCTGTTGATGTCTATATAATTCCTCCAGTGTAGAAAAATGCATTTGAACATAGATTCGTTGTATGACAATGAATATGAATATGTAGGGAAAACCTTTTTATGTATACTGTATAAAGTATAGACTTGAGTCTGTGCATAACTCTGAGTATTCTTTATGAAACACAATTGGATTACGTCTCTCTTCCATATAAATCCTCAACACAGAGAGATACAGATATACTTTTTGTATTCATTTCACATCGGGAGCTGTTTGTTGTTGTATCTATGAAAAAGATATGTGGAATGCGTATTATATGTTACATGTAATATGAAAGTACATATATGTGGATTGAACATGTATGAATAGGAATAGGAATACACACTGCTAAACATTTATGGGTCGAAATATTATATTGTGTGTGCTTTGTTCAGACGGGGATACAACAGGGCTTTGGCTATGAATCACTCTTTGAACTGGAATATTTGGACATGGACGTCCAGCTCCAGGCTAATGGGTTGTAAACAATGGACCTTATTCCAAATTCTAAATGGGAATATATAGATATGTACAATGTACAATGTACAGGCTTTGAAAATCCAAAATCCATTTTTCAGCTCTCCTTTTCTTTGCTCATACATACAGGCATAAATGTAGTATGTGTACTGTGTTATAATATGGACCTTTTGTACTATAATAACCACGTACTAGATGATACAACACAAAGTCCGTAGTCCATAGTCCAATACGTGCGTATTTCGTATCCAGTATCTAGTATTCAGTTCCAATTCCGATTCCAGTTCACGTTCAGCAGCAGTGAGCAGAGTTCAATATTCACAATTCGGCAGTCGGACGTCGGAGTCGGCCCTTCTTTATAAGTATTTTCATACAACAGATCAGATGAAGATGAGGTAGAAGGTAGAATATGAAATTGTATGTGCGTAGACAGTAGACAGTATACATTATACATATTTCAATCCCAATACAAAGTTCTACAAAGTAGAGTGAAAGAATCTCAAATGTAATAATAATAATAATACTATTTAGTCCTTTAGAAAAAAATACAAAGGTTCTTTGCCTCACAACTCAAAACTCAAAACTCAAATAAATGTACATACATATGTACGCATATTACATAATACATAATGTATAATATAAATTCAGACTGGAGCTTTGAGAGATGAAGCCAAGCTAAATCATGGAGGAACATTTGAAATTCGGTGAATTCAAGGTTACTTTTTAGATTTAGAGCTTCTATATCATCTACATTGTACATTTTGTACCTCGTATGTGATATGTGATGTGTGAGCTTTTTCTTTTTTTATATCACAGTGTAGGATTTGATCCAGATATGTGCATCATATAATGTTATTGCAGGTAATAGAATGTAATCGTGGGTCTTAAATGAGTATATCATAATAAATAATAAACATTATGTATTATTATATATTATACTAAATCTCCTGCACCTATATCTATAGGAAGTATAAGATGTATCAAGTATCAAGTAGCAAGAACCACACTAGGGAAACTGTAGTGAAACTGGAACAAGTTTTTTGAACAATGCCTAAAGTGTTTCGTCCTTTTCTCTCTCTTATTCTTTTTCTTCCTCTTATTCTTCGTATTCTTCATCTCTCCAGATATGAGTCTGGCTTCTTGATGCGTACCTACACAAACTTGAGAAGTTCAGAAAGAAGATTCTATTTCGCTTCTCTCTTTCTTCGTTTTTTGGCTGGTTGGTTAGTTTCTTCCTCTTTTTGCTCCCAACATATCGTAAATAGTAAATTCCTCCTTTTCATATTGTATATTTGTATTGGACAGTGGAAGACTGGAAGACGGAGGGATTTAAAATTTAAACTTTTAGTTCACCATTGCCTTGTGTAATTTGAAATTTGAAATCAATTGTTATTCAGCATCATCCTTATGAATTGTTTTAAAGGGAATAATTTTAATTTTTTTACAATTGAAACTTTTCAAAGCTAGACTAGATTTATCCGAACTGGATTTAGGAAAAAGATTTTCAATTCCAATGAAAGATATCAAAATATTTAGGTAGACGGTCAAAGCACAACGCACAAGTGAACGTGGTTTGATATAAAATCCGCACTGTATTAGAAATTGAACTGTGTGTAGGTATTTGACTTTTCTCTTCTTTTTTTTATTCACTCTCACTTTTACTCTCTATCGAGAATCGAGATGTACAATGTACATGAATGTCTAGTGTCTAGTCAAATAAAATTCTAGTGTACATATTGTACATAAAACATAAATGGTCATTATAGAAAAAGTGTGAGTTCTTTTCTTTCTTTTTTTTAACTTGAGTTTACCTTTGCCTTGAATTTGGAGTCTTGAATTTCGAATCCAGAATGGAGAATCGAGAATCAGGACTTTTGACTTGCCGAGTTGTTTGTAGTTCATATACATTTATCGTATTGTGTATTGTGTCCACTTTCAAAGTCAAAGTCAAAGGTACATAGTAAAAGAAGAAGAAGAAAAAGAAGAAGTGGAAAAGAGGACCAGAATAATATAAAAAAGTGTAAAAGTAAAATAAGAGGAGAAAAGTTTATACATCTTGTTGTATCTGTCTTCTTATATCTGTATCTGTATAGAGCCATTTTCTATTTGTGCGGGTTTGTGTGTAAAAGTGTGTGCTCTGAATCTTATTGTATGATTTGAAGAGAAATGAGAGAATGGAGAAGTGTACCAAGTTCAAGTTGGAACTTGGAAGTGGAAGAAGTACACAGGCGAAATGAAATGGGATGGTGTGGGATGTGAGTTGGTTTACAAATACAATAAAATATTGACGTGATAGAATTTGGCTTTGGTTCTCACTTTCTTCCTCTCTTTCTCTCTCCAACTTCAATACTCCAATATCCAATACACACAGAAACTTCTTGAGCTCCCCATTTGAACTTCGGTTTGGTTTGCTTTCCTCCTCCTCTTCTTCTTTCCTTTCATTTGGTTTCTTTTTTCTCCTTGATTTTGTTGGTGTTGGTTTAGAGTTTAGATTTGGAAGAGTCCTCTTTTTCTAATAGTCGGCTTTCGGAGTAGTGAAATCGAGATTCGAAATTCGAAATTGGAAAGAAGCGTCTCTTCCATCTATATTTTCATGTACGCACAGTGTAGAATACAGAGTATAGATATTTCCTATATTTGTGATTACATTACTCGCACTCTGGATTCCCCATTCTCGATTCTTCTTTTTCAATACAGCGGGCGTCACATGGAACTCGGTGCTGTTTTCTGTGTGCTATACGATATACGATATTTGGTGTATTACGTACTATGTACGTCCGTGCTTGTGTAACATGATGTGGAGCAAAAAAAGAAAGCACTTGGCTTTTGGCTTCACTGGAGAGCTCAAGACATGAACATGGACTTGGACGTGGACGTGTGACCAACGATCTTGAAAAGCACGATCGAGTATCAAGAATCAAGCATCAAGTCAAAGTCAGAATCAGACGAGTCAAAAACTCTAACCAGTTGAAATAGAAATAGAAATCAAAATGGACTTGGTTTCGTTTGCTGTTTGCTTTGTCCATGTCCATGTCGATGTCTTGCTTAAACCTTTTTTTCTAACAGAACAAGAAGACAGGTTTGCAGGAAGGTTGAGACTTGAGTTGAGTTGATTTGAGAGTTGAGTTTAGCTGAGCGAGGTTAAAGAGTTGGGCAAATAGGAAAAGTGTCACTTGAGATAGTTTGAGAGATGAAAGAAAGAAATCCATAGGATGTCCACCTTCATCCTCATCCTTTGGGATGGGGTTCTTTTTTCCATTGCTGTCTATAGTCGGTTCATGTACTTGTACCTTCTACACTACACTACATTCACATCCACGTGTATGTATTTTTCACAAGTAGGAGTGAATGCATTAAAAAAACCTGTGTAAACCAGGGTTTCGTTTTCATATTTCCGTTTCCAGTTTAGGAACCTGGATTCTCCATTCTCGATATTTTGGACTCCAGTGAGACTCTTTGACATTTTAAACTCATCTTTCACTCTGTAGGTGCTGTGAATGTTCATGCTCACATGTGTGTATTTTTACCATTGTAATGTGTACTCTAGAGTCTAGAGTCTAGAGTCTACAGTCTAGAGTTGAGAGACAAACAGGGATGAAAAATTATTCCTCTGTCTCTCTGTTTCTCTGCTTTACAAGCATATTATATACCTATTGTACACAAATATTAAACAACAATTGAGATTCGAGTTTCAAGTATTGATGTTATGTACTCAATGCTCAATACTCTTTACTCATTTGATGTCAAATATGATATGATATTTGATCTTACAAGATTTCAGGTACTGTATCTACAATTTGTTCCATGACTCTTTCATGAGCATTGAAGGTACATAAATAAATAAATGGGTTTAAAGTGTGTATAAACATCTAAATACACAAGTCATTGACTATTGATTGTCTAATATCTAATATGTAATATGAAGTCTCTGCACACAAACTTAAGTAGGATTATCCATCTCTCGGTCGGACGACAGGATTCATTTTACTTTGGGTTTTTTTTACCGTGGTCAAACTCCAATCTCCAAACTCCACAAGAATGTATTTGTATTTATATTTATATTTATCTTGTCGTTCAAAAGTGGATTGGATAGAGATAAATTGAAATTGACATGGACAAAGTGTTCTTTTCATTTTCACCTTACCGACTCCTAAGCTTTAACCTCTCTTGTGTGTCGAAAGTCAAGAGTCAAGAATCAAGAATAAAGAGATGAGTAAATGTTTTACTTCAGCTTGTTTTAAACTATTGAAACAATTTTTGGAAAAACAACTAAACTTTTTGAATAATATTACAAAACAATAATGATTTTTGATGAAAGAAAAAAGAACCTTTGATATTATTTGTTGTCATGTACTGTCACTCCTTGACTTGTGTAACGTTGTAGCATAAAGTGTCGTGCGACATGATTCCTGGTGGAATCACCGTTGAACAAAGAAAGTATACACATAACAATTTGTGGTACAATTTGTACTTGTATTTTGTATTTTGTATCGTGTATAGTGGACTGAATGCTGAATACTGAATGACATGTCGTGTTATTTGTATGTAAACTCTGACTCTGTCTTTTTCTCTATTCTTTGCCGAGGAATGCTCTGTGCATTACCAATACTGTTATTATTATTATTACTACTATATTTTGATCATTATTATTATAAGCGTGTAACAGAAAGTATTTAATCTATCATGATTCATCAAATCTTGAACAGCTATCCACATCCACAGAATATAAACTATAAACAGAGTTTTGTACATATTTAGTATTTAGTGTAGGCATTTCTACTTATTATACAAATAGAAAGTAAAACGTAGAAACTATAGTTTGTGTCCCTCGGCCTGTATTGGTTACATAAGACATTTATATAAGAGAACAGTGAATTCAATATTCAGTACACTACAGGCTACAGTCTACAGTACATTGGCGTTCGTTAAATGTGACGTTGATTTACAAGTTGGAATTGATGCGAGACTGGATGTCGAAGTCATGTTAAAAATTCACGTATTCATCTGTCTCTTTGTATGTTTTGTGTGTTTCTTTATGTGATGTTGAATGTTGTGGGTCTTTTGACTCGGGATAGCTCGTTGGCATTGGTATTGAGCATTGAGCGCTGAGCATGGAGCATTTATAGGATAAAAGAGACGCATACATACAGATACACGCATCTCACGCATAGTATAATGTGAGAGCATGCATATTCTTCCTAACAAGACACAAGACATGCAGACAAGACAGGACACTTTGAAATGTGAAATGAATAGAGAAGGGAGTAGAAAGGAAGAAAGAAAGAAAGAAAGAAAGAGACAGGGATACGGTGTGTGCTCTCCACACTCTTCATTTCTCTGGTTCTTGGTTCTGCATGGTGGATGGTGTATGGCATTGGCTGACACTGGCACTGGCACCGTATGATATTGCACGGGAACTCTGAGCTCAGGACGAAACATACCACACTGCACATTGTACATTGTGTTGTAGTTTTAGTGAGCACGACTCAGCAGAAATCTAGTGAGCTGCCACAAGCAGAACGCCCCTTTCATCATCATGATCCCATTAGACGTACGATTTGGTCGACTCTTTTTCTATTTCATTTTGTCTGTGTCTGATAAGCTCATCATCTTCTCTCATATATATTATGTGTATGTATTCTGCCACACAAATTTGTACACTGTACATACTGTATTTTGTATTTATAGGGACGAGGATAAATATTATAGATATAGAAAAGGTAGTTCCTGGGAATTTTGAGTTTGAATTTCAAGAGCGGCACTAAATTCTAATTCTAAATGTGCAGTGTGCACTTTTCAATCAGTAATTGGCACGATACACATTGACATGTATGCACAATGTATATTGTATAAAGAGTGTAATCTAGTCGATGTATCTAGATTGTAGTTGAAGTTGGAAATTGATTCCCATATTCAATCTACATCCAGTTTTGTGAGAGATTTACTCTAACCTCCATAAAGCTTGGAATAAAAAGATGGAGCGTGTCATCTCAAACTTCAATCCTGACTGTACGTGTTACGTGTTACGTGTGCGTTGTATATTGTATATATTCAATATTGAATATCTGTTTACTGTTTACACAATGTTTGATGTACGTGTGCTGGCTCCGGTCTATTTTCCTTTTGAAAGATGTGCAATCTATTCTATTTTCTATATTATATAAAGACCCTTTTCATCATTTCAATTTTTCACATCACATAAATAATACTACCAATAATAATAATAAGAGTAGTTATTACTGTTGGAATAATAATTGTGTAAAAATTGGCCACATGTCTTGTTATTTGATGCTATACACAATGTACAATATCCACCCCTTTGATTTTGGAATTGTTATTATTATTATTACCATTATTATTGTTGTGATGGTACACACACATATTAGCTTGATAAAATATTGTGGAATGGAATCCAATATATCTCAGTACATAGTACATAGTAGACAGTCGGCTTTACACATGCAGTTATTGAAAAATCGGAGGATGGAAACTATAAAAAAGTGTTAAGTTGTGGCCATGCACAATATCATTCATTCATATAGTTTTGTCGGTTTTTTACTTAACATTTATCGTTTATTCAGCTTGTTTGCGAGGGGAAGAGGAGGCAGGGATGAAAAGGGTGTAAAATGAAAAGGCTTATTATTATTATTGATAATGTTGTGTTTTGTGTTCTGTGTTATGAGAAACTGTCTGGGTGTATTGTATATCGTGTGTACATTGTTCCCATTTCCACTGTTTTCTTTGTACTGGTGTCATGGCCTGGCCTGGGCATCATTATATATTTTTGTGTATTTAGTATATCAGTATTTAGAGAACATCTTCATCACAGTTCAGTGTACAATGTACAGCGTGCAGCGTGCCTTGTGCAGTGTGAATTAGATTCAGTTTCCGTCGATAATAATAGTTTGAATTGTAATAATAATTTTTGTCTCACACAAAAATTTCATATTTTATCCGGATGTGAGAACTGAAAACTGTGAACAGGGAAAAGTGTACATTGTACATGTAGCTTCATGGGTTTGGTTGAATAAAACTGTTTCTTCCAATTCAGTATTTTGTACCCATTATATTTTTTATATTTGACGGTGGAAATGGTTAATGTCAATGTTCAATGTTCAGTATTAATATTAATATTAATGCTTATTGTCGATGATTTGATAATACTTTGCATCGTTATTATTATTACTATTATTTTTCTTCTTCTTAGCCATTGTACGTTGTACTCTTGTAAACGTTTCTTGGTAGTTGAGTTTTCTTGTGTCCGTAATCCGTAATTATGACTTAGCACTGAATCCTGAATGCCTTCTGTGTTCTTTTTAAACTGTTTTTGATATCAACTATGAACCAATAATTATGGTGTGTGAGAGAGAGAGCCGCACATGAGAATAACAAAACAACATAAAATTATTAATAATAATAATAATAGTCTAGTGCTGTATTGACGTGAGTATGATATGATGATGATGTACACAGACAGGAAATAGGAACTAATTACAAATCGAAGCTTGTGAAGGATGTGTTTAGTGTTTAGTCTGTAGTGTAAATTTTGAATAAAATGGTAAAGACAAAAGGAAAAGGGAAAATAGACAATGAACATCATGTATGTAAAATGTATACACAGAACGAAAACAAAATGAGCATTGTACATTCTATAATTTCTTTGTTCAAAGGATGTACACAAATTTAGATATCTTTGAACTACACATGTTTGTAGAAAAAAGGAGAAAGAAAGCGAAGAGTGAGAGATGGATGGTATAAGTACATGGAAAAAAGTATCTGTCGTAGCACAACCTTTTTCTCCATGATCCTTGTTCTTCTCTTTTGATATAACAGTATTATTATTATTATTAGGAAAGGAACATTGTTGCAGTTGTGTTGTTTTTGTTATTGTTTGTTGTTGGTTGGGTTCAACTTTGAGCATTGAGTTTAGAGCTTAAAAACTTTAGCCCTTTTGTAATTTATATTTTTAGCCGCACACATCCACACACAATCATTTCAAGTCGAACAACTCAAACTCGAATTGGAATTATCTTTAGATCGGTTAGTCTGATATTTTGATAGAGTTGAGTCCAGAACAGAACATGGTTCAAGTACGAGACTGGAAACTACAACATACAACCTACAACGCTTGTATATTTATTGACTCGTCCTCTCCATTCATCTTAACTACGTGCTATGAGGATTTGAAAGAGTGGAATAAAGGTGTTGTTTTTCCAATTCCAGTTCTAAATGTAGAATTTTCTTACATTGTACATTTGTACTGTGTATTTATTATGTATGAGGAAGAATTGAAATAGAACGGGAAAGAATGACAGGACATGGAACATTTTTATGCCATTAAGACTGTTGTGTAATGGTAAAGCCGAATGGTGTGTCTATTTATGTATGTATGAATGTATTAGGTGTGCATGCATGTGTCTCTTCTTATTTAGAATGTTGTCTAAGTTCTGTGTCTTTCATTTCTTACACACATGTGAATGTACCAAGGTACCAATATAATTCCATGGTTTCTCGTTTAAGGTCTCTTGTCTCATGTTTTGACAGTCTTGCATGCCATTTGAATACGAAATCAGGATGGATTTTGATCCGATGGATCTCAAGCGACAGAAACCAAGACAGAGACATCAGCCTAATATAATATACTTACATATATTTAATGTAGAAGAAGAAGGAAAAGACCCGTAAGAATCCTGAAATACTAAATACTCAACTCTCATACTTTTTTTTGTTCTGGGATAAACCCCATTCACTTTTCACAAAGTATTTGGTATGGATGAGCGACTGACGAGGGATGACTAAAGACTAAAGACTCAATGTAAACTTATAAATATTTATACATAAATATTTATAAATATATTAAGGAGTAAAAGGGGACTTTGAATACTTTATATCATTCTGTATTATATTCCGCTGAGGTAATTCTAATTCTAATTGCTCTTCCATATCAAACCCAAAAAAACCATGCTTATTCGTATTATGAAGATTCCGGCTTATGTATGATGCCTGTTTTTAATGTATATCTATCCCCATTCTTATTATTATTATTATTATTCTGTGACTTGTTCTGTATGTCTTTTGTACATTGTGAGAAACTTGACTTGACTTGATTCTTGATTCGCCCTGACTCCAAGGATATGAAGTTTATTAGAGCGTGGAAAATCTTCTTTCTCGTTTTTTTTGGAACAACAACAACTTGGTCCAGGAGTAGTTTAGGTCTCCCATTTATTTGTTTGTTGTGCTTGTGAATTCCCATTGTCCATCGCCCATCGTCTGTCTCTCTTATTTATTCTGTTTTCTGTTTGTTTGTTGTTTTCTTTCCTATTTATATGTTTGGTTCCAAAGTACAAGTCTTGTCAAGTATTCTTGTTCCAGACAGTATCTTTTGTAGCATCTCTCTGTCTCATTTTTGTCCATGTATCTTGAATATTGAGCTCTAGAGCTGTATATTTAAATAGATTGAACTTGGAAGAAAATTTGTTAGTGGTATACAGATTCTTAATTGAAAAACCATGATGGTTCCTTTTTACATGTACATAAAATATGAAGGACTCTTTCTATAAATGAACAGTTTACTTTATATACACAGGTACAGTATCAGCTATCAGTATTCAGTAGACGCACAAGTACAAGTACAAGTATATGCAGTAAATTTCCCAGTAAATTCATTTTGATTATAGACATAATCCACCATGGAGAAAGCTGGCGGATGTTGGATATATTTATAGGGGTAAGCTGGTTGATGTCATTGTACATTGTTCCTTGGCTGGAAAAAGTGAAAGAAAAAGAAATTTACCATGTCTTAAAGTAAAAGAAAGTAAAGTAAAGTAGCTCATCAGACTAAAGCATTTGGTAAAGCAAAAAAGCTATATGTACTTGACAGAAAAAAGAGAGAGAAAAGACGGTAGTAACAAGATTTAATAGAAAGTTAGCTTGGCTTGGTGTGGATTGAACTCAAGTTGGAGCACAAAAGTAGACGTAATTTGATGAGGAGGAAAGGTGATAAAAGTTGATAAAAGTTGAGCGTTCGACCAGAGAACTTCAAGTTAAATCCATAGGACAGTAAAGTAGACGGAGAGAGAACCAATGAAATCTAGATTCTAGATTCTAGAGTCTAGAAAAGTATTGTATTCAGTTCTCCTGATTCCGTATTCTGTATTGTGTCCCCAAACACCAACAACTACCAACATCCATCTACACCACCAACTATATTGACTATTGTATAAACTATAAACTAGTATTGAACTAGGACAAGAAAGGATAAATCCAGAGCCAATACTTTAACAACCCACTTCTTTGGATTTTGATTTGGATTGTAAGTCAACTGTATGACCACAAATAGACGTAGAAAAAAGTAGAGAGAACAGAGCATCTAAAGTCTCAGGTACATATTATATAATATATAATATACTGTAGAGATATAAAAGAGAGATTACCCTTATAGCACATAAACTTTAAAGTTACCGTATATTTACCATAAATATTTTGAGTTTGACCGTCTTTTAACTTAAATTATGGTAATGTTATGGTAAAATGTACCATAAAATAACGTAGTAATGTCCCACCTGCGCAACCATGATATTACCGTCGATTTTTAGTAAAATTTACGTAATTTTGACCTTTATTTTCTGGCCTACAAAATAGATTTTTGTGCTTTTTTCCTCGATTTTTAGTTGTATTATGGCCATATTGAATCCCAATAAAATGGCTTACATTGCCCTCCTGACCATATGAGCTATAAAAGCTCCAATCATGTATCAAATATTTTTGTACTTTATTGTTCAAAATTT